>NC_069471.1:126394-147664 GCF_026875155.1 Cherax quadricarinatus
AAGCTATTTACATACATTATTCATTTACTGTTTCACAAGTTGAATTGTTGAATTTACTTGTGCGAATTAAGTGATTTTTTAATTTGTATACTGCATTTTTATTGTGTGATTTTCATTGTCTTTGATTCATTTTAATGTGGGATTTGTGAATTGTACCTGAGACTAGGTTAAGTCCTGTAATTATATGCTGACATTGTACAGGAAATTGCTAGGTTAAGCTTTCACATCAATACACATTTTGATTGGGATTTGAGAGCTAACAGTGTACATTTTTGATTCAGAGTAGAGTCAATATAATAAAGGGAGTTGTCAAGCTTGTTGAGAAGCCTTGAGACTCGTTCATTCTTGCCTAATACCGTTCGTGCTGTGGGGTGGGCTAATTGAAGTACAAATTAGTACCATGATCTTAACTAAACCGCAACTATGGTAGGTGAAGATGTAGTACCAGCTGTCCCAGCTCAAAGTCAATTAAAGCGGTCTATGGGAGCCTATAAGGGACGCCTGAGCAAAACATGTGAGGAGTGTCGTATGGTCAGGCAAGATCAGGACATAGACTGGGAGGAACTAGAGAGTTGCCTGAAACCTTTGGAGCAAAGACTGGAGGCCTTTGAGAGATCATTTATCCTTTATGAGACAGAGGCCTATATAACAGGCGAGTCTGAATATACAGTCGAAGTAGCACGGACGGACTATGACGAATGAAGGGCAGAGTGTAAAGCAGAGATGAGGCTCTGCAGGCAGTTAATAAAGACTTTGAAGGCCGGTACAGCAGGGGCAGCAAATGTTTCAAGGAACACGAACAACAGCACGCCTGTTAACGTGTTGCCCAGATTGCCCAAGTTGAATTTACCAACATTCGACTTTCTGGGATCAGTTTAAAGCCCAGATAGATGACAGAGACAATTTGTCAGATGCCGTCAAATTACAATATTTACGTTCACAGCTCAAGGGTAAAGCCTTGGACTTGGTCTGGCATTACCAAACCACCAACACCAATTACCAACATGCCAAAGACCAATTAAAGGACACGTTTGGCAACACTGAGGAGATAAAGGTAGCTATACTTTATCAGTTGTTGGATCTAGAGGCTTGTTGCCATGACCGTCAGAGCCTAGAGAAGTACCGAATCGAAGATATGAGTTTGACGAATACAGTAGTCTTAAAGATTTAAATGATTGGGGTAAGTCGGAATGGTTCATCAGTCAGGTGATTCAGAGGAAACTGGCAGGCACTACAGTGCATGAGTTACACTTAAAATATCGGACGAATAGGTTCACGATACAACAAATTGTTGAGGGGTTGGGAGATCTCGTTTCTCATTTGAGTATAGGTGTGAGAGAAGAGTCACCACCATTGCCACAAAAAAACTCAGAAAGTTACTCAAAGATCTCGAGAGATCAGTCCAAAGCTCATAGGACAAACGTTGGAGTGTACTATGGTAAAGAAGTGTCTAAGGTAAGAACCTCTAAGCAGAACCTAAGAGGCACTCATGCCAGAATGTGTGTGTTCTGCGAAGGCGAACACGCTAGCACGAGTTGCCCGGAGTATACAACACTGAGCAGTAGGCAACAGAGACAAAGGGAGTTGAGACTCTGCTTCAAGTGTTGTGGGGAACACTGCGAGAGACTGTGGCACCCAGCTCAGTGAGTGTCGGGTCTGTTGCAAAGGTAAGCACCATACTGCACTATGTCCCAATAATTTAAGGGAACCCCAGGCTAGTAGGGATATCTCTCAGGTAGAGATAGAAAGTGAGTCCGAGCCTGAAATGGTAGCCAGCATGATTAGTGGGAGTGAAGTCTCTAATCCGAGTGAGAATCACGGAGGTGCTGCCCTACCTACAGTCATGGCAAAGGTTGTGAATGGGCACAGGTCTATGGCTGTGAAGTTAACTTCCTTATTTACTGTCAGTCTTTTTTATTTTTGTTTATGTTAAGAAGCATCTTTCCATCATACATTGCCCAATTTCAATGAGATAGCCCAACAAACAACCGAGAGAAAAAAATATTTACCAAGAATCATATATGGCAAGCCCAAGCCAGGTACTGGAAATAAGTCACTTTGTCTGACTTTTCTGGGTTATCCTAGGTTCTCCATACATACACTGCTACGCATGATAATCTATGAAACTGTATTTGTGTATACCTGAATAAACTTATTTACTTCTAGTCTGTCAACCGAGTACAAGAAACTGCCCATTCACTTATTTCAACTACCCAATAAAGTGGTCAGAAATTGGCAATTTGGCCGATTTCACACAAATTTCAACAGATGCCAATTTCAAAATAGGGTCGAGAATAAACAATGCAGACATTCCTGGCACTAAAATAACATTTTATCTGTTCATTAGTCACGGCTAAAGGCCCCTCTTATATTACTCTTGCTTTTTTATTATTTTTTATTATCACACTGGCCGATTCCCACCAAGGCAGGGTGGCCCGAAAAAAAAAAATTTCACTATCATTCACTCCATCACTGTCTTGCCAGAAGGGTGCTTTACACTACAGTTTTTAAACTGCAACATTAACACCCCTCCTTCAGAGTGCAGGCACTGTACTTCCCATCTCCAGGACTCAAGTCCGGCCTGCCAGTTTCCCTGAATCCCTTCATAAATGTTACTTTGCTCACACTCCAACAGCACGTCAAGTAATAAAAACCATTTGTCTCCATTCACTCCTATAAAACATGCTCACGCATTCCTGCTGGAAGTCCAAGCCCCTTGCACACAAAACCTCCTTTGCCCCCTCCCTCCAACCTTTCCTAGGCCGACCCCTACCCCGCCTTCCTTCCTTGCTTACCATTTGGAATTTCTATTCACAAAAAAAAAAAAAATAGAAGATTTACTGTTATGCAGACTACTGCATTATTGTAATAATTGTATAAATAATGTCAAGCCATTCTTGACTACATATTGGACTGGCAGGCGGACAGGTATTGGACGGTGACGTCATTTGTTTACTCTTGAGCTTCGCTAAATAATAGAACATTTTCGCTTCTGTGAGCACAATTTCAAGGTCATGAAAGCAATCAAAATCATATCTATTTCTGTAATATATCTTTCATTCTATCAAATGAGACCGAAAAAATGAGAATACAGTGGAGCCCCGCATAACGATATAATTTCAATCCAGAAGTCTGTTTGGGTGCCGTTATAGACCGAATTTGTTCCCATAAGAAATATTGTGAATTAGATTAGTCCGTTTCAGACCCCTTAAAATACACCTACAAAATCACTTACAAAAATACACTTACATAATTGGTCGAGTTGGGAGCTGATAGTTATGCGGGGGTCCACTGTATAACCATAACAATCATACAAAAATATACTGTTAAGCAGCCGCTAATGGCTGAGAAGTGAACTCCGCTATTTATGGTCTGATTTCTTTAATTTTTGGTGTACGTGAAGAAGTATCTTTCCATCATACATTGCCCAAGTTTGAATAAGATAACCCAACAAACAACTGAGAAAATAATATAATAATAATAATAAATAATAATAATATAATAGTAAAAATAATAATAATAATAATAATAATAATAATAATAATAATAATAGTAAAAATAATAATAATAATAATAGTAAAAATAATAATAATAATAATAATAATAATAATAATAATAATAATAATAATAATAATATCTTTATTTACTAAACATACATGTACAAGGTATACAGGCCTAGCTGACAAAAGTGACATACTACTACATAGAAAGCCGCTTGTTATGCACAGTATTTCAAGAAAATTAGGTCAGTGTCCCAGGATAACACCCACACTAGTCGACTAACAGCCAGGTCCACATTTACCGATGGGTAAACATAGACAACAGGTGTAAAGAAACATGACTAATGTTTCTACCCTGGCTGGGAATAGAATATTTACCAAAAATCTATATGGCTAACCCAGCCATGTACTAAATAAGCCATGTTGACTTTTTTTGGGTTATGCTAGGTTCTCTACACATATGCTGCTATGTGTGATAATCTATAGAGAGAAAATAACTTTTGTGTTTCATGGGTTTATGGTGGAGTCCGAGTGTATATCACAGTTAGCCCTGTGCTCTACTCGTTTTCTCTATAAACCATTACCCCCGGCGGGATTGAACGCGGTCATCGAGTCTCAAAACTCCAGCCGTCGCGTTTGCCATATAGACAGCTAGCCACATATAAGATTCATCCAATAGGTATTTGTCTACACCATAGGAAAGTTAGCACAGGCACCTCTTGAGTCCTGTGACGGCAGTTGAAGGACTTGAGCTAGAGTTCGTCACGGCCACTCTAGCTGGAGATTCGTCTGTAAAAACTTGCATTTGTGGTCACAGAGGTGCCTGTGCTAACTTTCCTATGGTGTAGAAACATACCTAGTTGGATGAATCTTATTGTGGCTAGCTGGTCTAGTGGCTAACGCGACAGGCTGGAGTTTTGAGACTCTATGACCGCGGGTTCAATCCCAGCCGGGGGTATGGTTTATTTGCAATCGTGTCATTACGATTTCTTGAGTCCGTTTTCTCTAATATAAGTCACCAAGACAGGGATAGGAAAATGGTTCAGTGGTCCCTCAATAACCCTCCATAATCCATTCCTGGAAGTGGGACTATTATCGAAATGGACGATTTTCGAATCAATTTTCCCCATAAGAAATAATGTAAATCCAATTAATTCGTTCCAGGCACCCAAAAGTATCAACAAAAAAATTTTTTTTTTACCTAAAAGATAGATTTACATGCACAAAACAATGAACATTCAACCAGACAGTTCCTTTATTGAAGGCTGTTGTTGATGAATGGAAGACAGGGAGGAGGAGAGAGGGAAGAGAGGTTATTTGGAAGGGGAATCCCCCTCCATAAGGAACTCTCGGGCACTAATTAAATGATTAATAAATGAACTTGGTAATAGGGGTAGTTGATGAGTGGAACTGGTCTGCCTAGTAGGGTGATCAAAGCTAAAACATTGGGAAGTTTCAAATTTAGGTTGGATAAATACACGAGATAGAGGGGTTGGATTTGAGTCGGACTTGCACCTGAGCTTATTGCTTGGGTAGCATTGGTTCTGTTAGTGGGTTGGATTTGTGAAGGACCGGCCTAATATGGGCGAAACGGCTTAATGCAGTGTTCCTCCTTTCCAATGTTCTAAAAGCTATGGCTTGGGTAGTTTCAAACTTGACCATTATGGTATAAGAGGCCATGCGCTTGCATATTTCAAATCTTACCTTACTAATAGGTATCAGTATGTCACCATTAAAGACACAGCATCAACAACACAGCCACTTGATACTGGAGTTCCGCAGGGAAGGTCCTTGGTCCATGCTCTTCCTCATATACATCAATGATCTCCCAAACGTATCTCAACACCTGAACCCCATTCTCTTTGCTGACAACACGACTTATGTCATCTCTCACCCTAATCTTGCCACCCTCAACACCATTGTTATGAGGAGTGCTCAACATTTATGTTGGATGACAGCAATAAACTTACGGCTTAACAATGACAAAAACCCTACTACATTATGTTTGGTGCAGGCACAGGAGATGCGCATTAAACATTAAGATCGACATCCTTTAATTGCCAGGCATAATGAGGACAAATTCCTCGGCCTTATACCTCGGACAACAACATGACCTTCAAGCACCCATATCCACACACATAACGAAAAAAGTATCCTTAACGGTTGGGATCCTCTCCAAGATACGTACTACGTGCCGCAAACTGCCTTATCACACTTTACCATTCAGTCATATCTCCATACTCACTTGCTATTTGCACTTGGGGATCAACTGCCAGCAAACACCTAAGCAATAATAACCCAACAAAAAGCGCCAGTAAGAATAACCCTAATACAATCCCTGGCAAACCCCCCCCCCCCATCGTCATAGATCTAAACTACTCACTGTTCGTACATCACACTTACTATGTGCAATCAACATCTACAGGACTTAAACTCAATATTAACCTTGACCTAAAAATGCTTTCTTGATGTTGTGACAGAACACACAGGCACACAACCAGACACAACATCTCATGACATTCCCAGTGTACGGATCTAAACCATTTACAAAAATTCAAGTATGTAATGGCCCTAAAATCTTGGAAAACACCCTACCTGAAAATTCTAACTGCAGAACATTCTCTCACTTCAAAACTCCATCAGGAAAAAACATTTATCTCCCTGTAACACCTGTCAACTAATTCACGAATACCCAACTGGTGGTTTACATTACACCTCACTCACCCATTTGACATAAGCAGAAAAATATCAGTCTCAAATCTTAAAATGATGAATCTTAAACTAGTCATAAGTTTGGCCTGTGATATCCAATACTGAAACTATGTATAGTGCCCAAAACAAAAGCAGTCACCATTGATGACTTCACAAACTAGTATTTAGTCACTTAGCCATAATTTACGAACTTACCTCATAATTATGTATTTTTTACTTAAGATTTATTTAATTTAAGTCTGCCCGAAATGCCTAGCATGCTAGGTGTTCTAGTGGTACCCTCTGATTTATTATTTTCACAAATCTAACACACAATACCAAATTCTTAAATCAGCAATGTAATACTTATGAGAATAAACTTTGATTGATTTGAATTGAAAAAATACACGGATAGAGGGGTTGGATTTGAGGCGGAACTTGCACCTGAGCTTATTGCTTGGGTACTGTTGTTCTGTTTAGTGGGTTGGATTTGTGAAAGGACCAGCCTAGATGGGCCAGAGGCCTGGTTCCGTGTTCTACTTTCTTAACTCTTATTTAACATCAACTTACAGTAGGGTGATCGAGGCTTGGACTTGGGTAGGCTTCAGAAGAGATTGGACAAATATACGAGTTTGGAGGAGTGAGTTTGATTTGTGTATTGGGTATGGGAGTAAATTCTTGGGTTAGCTTTGGGTGGAGGTTCATTTTGATAAGGAACCTGCCTTGTATTGGGCTGTAGCCCTGCAGTGTTCTTCCATTGGTATGTTCTTATTGGCTATTTGTTTGTGTGAGGGAGGGATGGCACGTTTATTGTTGGAAGAATATGACAATATATCACTCTATGGCTTATTTATCTATCCACATTCCATAATATGAATAATAAAACAATTTAATAACATAGAAACATGGAATAATACTCTAGCAAGAATAAAGTATTCCCACTATGTATGTCACGAGAGGTGTTGTGTTGTGTTGTTGTTGGGTAGATAAGGGCCACTGAGCGTAAGCGTTCCATAATGGTGGTGAAGCGCGCTGAGTCGGCGGTTGATTTTTTCTAGCCTATTAACTCCCACAACATTGGAAGGAAATTGTAGAATCATGATCACTAAAAGAAGGAAACCACTACCCCCATCACTACGACCTTCTACAACTATTAATAGTGTTTACACCATCACTGTACCTTCTACCACCATCCCTACTACCTTCTACCACCATCCACTACCACCAAATAAAGCTTCTATTGCCAGCCCTTTGGTAAAGAATGTGAGAAACACATACTTTATGAAAAGATTGTAGAAAAATACAAAGATGGTGGTGGTAGAGTGAAGGAGTTGTGATAGTGGTTGTGAACATAAGAAAGGAGGATTACTGCAGCAGGCCTGTGGCCATGCTCGGCAGGTCCTTTACAATTCATACCCACTAACGAAACATTTACCCAACCCAGTTCTCAATGCTACCAAGATAATAAGCTACCGATTAACTCTATCCACTCATTTGGACTTGCAAATGAGTGGGAAATAGAGTTAATCACGAGCTTATTTCTTGGGTATAGCAATTGAGGACTGGGTTGGAAAATGTTCGTTAGTGGGAAGAATTGTAAAGGACTGCCGAGCATGGGCCAACAGGCCGCTGCAGTGAACCTCCTTTCTTATGTTCATCAACCACTATCACAAACTGTTCCTCTCTACCCCCACATCTTTGTATTTTTTCTACAAACCTTTTTTCAATAATTATGTGTTTCTCACATTCTTTACCAAAGGGCTGGCACTATAAGCTTTATTTGGAGCCATGTAGCTTTATTTAGCACTTGGCAAGCACTAAATAAATCACCGGAATGTTATGAAATATTTCGTTAGGAGCTGCGACGGGAACCGTCAATCATGGTAAACAAATGGCACACTGGCAGGGAAGGAACAGGCAGAGGCGGCTCGGAGGTGAGATAACAGTCCGGGACGACGGACTGTTTAGGATATTAGCGAGGACCGGCACCATTTGTGAGCCACTATTTTGCCGAAAAAACGAACTATTTCCCGAAATGGACGGCTCAGGAGGCCGGACGATTATTGAGGTACCACTGCATTTGTTATCCATTTCCTCTTCATACCTCCGTCAAACTGCTCGGTGTTATGCCAAATATTATCATTCTGGAGTATTTACATGTTTTATGTTATTTATTATTGTTTCTTATGTCCTATTAGGATCAACTGTGATAGGCAATAAGTTGTAGTGTTGATATTCAGGGTAATAAAATAAAGATATTCTCCTGGTCATGAGACTGAGCTCATGGCAACCGACGTGGTTTCAAAGCCACCTTTTCTTTATTGTGTATAGATGTTACTGTGTAGGTGCTTTTACATAATGAGACGCATTTTTTATTCATTGAACCCATAGATTGGGCTAAAAGGAAAGCAGGTTTAAAACAATAAATGGAGTCAAAAAGAAATTGATATGACTTATGCAGCAAAGTAGCACCACAAACAGTACCAGCAGGTTGGTGTGGCGGACCCTGGAAATTTGAATTATGCTAGCCAAAAATAATGCGGAATAACTGAAGGAAACTAAATAGCTGATTGCGCATTTGTGAGGGCGGAACACTGTATAATACCAAGATATATTATCCTTTATATTATTAATAATGTGATATTATTCCTTTATATTAAAATAATAAGATATTATCTCCTTCATATTACAATAATAAAATTACCTCCTTATAGTATAATAAGATATATCTCCTGTATAGTATATAATATCCTCTTTAATTAATAATAATGAGATATTATCTCCTTTATATATAAATAGTATTATCCTCCATTATAAATAAAAATAAGATACAGTGGACTCCACTTATGATATTAATCCGTTCCTGAGAGCTCAAAATAAGCAAAATTATAGTTAGCCGTAATTAATTTTCCCCATAGAACTAATGGAAATCAAATTTAAACCATTTATGACACCAAAGTATGACAAAAATTTTTTTTACCACATGTAATATAATTTTAATACACACAACTGAAGAAGATATCGCACAATTACTACTCTACTAAGAATAGAATAAATGACACTTATCTGGTGATGATTGATGGGATGGGAGGAGGGGAAAGTGTGGAAGTTATTGTTTAGAAGGGGAATTCCCTTCCATTAGGACTTGAGGTAGCAAGTCCTTTTCTGGGGTTACTTCCCTTCCTCTTTTAATGCCACTAGGACCAGCTTGAGAGTCACTGGACCTCTGTCGCAAAACAAATCTGTCCATAGAGCTCTGTATAACAGTATAATATTATCTCCTTTATATTATAATAATAAGATATTATCTCCTTTATAGTATAATAATAAGATATTATCTCCTTTATAGTATAATAATAAGATATTATCTCCTTTATAGTATAATAATAAGATATCTCCTTTATACAGTGGACCCGCGACATTTGATGGCATCGACATTCGATAAATCCGACATTCGATGCATTTTAACGCAAAAATTTCACCTCAACATTCGATGGAAAACCCAACATTCGATACAATTCATATGAGATGTGGCACGTGTGCCGTGACACTGCCCCATGTGTGCCAGTGTTTACAAGCCAGCCCAATGTGCGCGTATCTAACGGATACATTCGGTAATCCATATTATCTATATTATCATGTTTTTGGTGTTGTTTCTGCAAAATAAGTAAACATGGGCCCCCAAGAAAGCTTCTAGTACTACCTTCGAGAAAAAAGGTGTAATGACTATTGTGAAATGAGAAAGAGATCATTGCAAAATACGAAAGTGGAGTGATGTGTATTCGGAGTGCATGATGATTTGGTAAAGAAATTGCCTGGCAACTAGTGGTGATGTGAGTGAATTTAAGGCCAGCAAAGGTTGGTTTTGAAAGATTTAAGATCGTTAGGGGCATACAGAGTGGGGTAAGGTATGGTGAGGCTGCCCGTTCAAGTCCTAATGGCAGGGATTCCCCTTCTAAACACTAACACCAATCCACCCTCTTCCCGCCTCCATCCCATCAATCATCACCAGATCATTATTAACCCTTTGAGGTCGAAGGCCTCTCCGAAACTCGTTCTCAGGGTCGGCCAAATTTCAAAAAAAAAATTATTTTTATGATAACTAAGTTTTTTTTTTTAAACACTTATAGGATAAACAAAAAAAATTACCATCATACTTACGGAGAATGGATGCATGAAGTTTGCAGACAATTGAGCCGGTATGGCAAAACAGCGGCGACTGCGCCTCACCCGGCAAACTTTTGTTTACTTGTATTTGAAGGTTTTGTTGTTTTTTTTCACTATTTTATTTTTTCACATAACTACGTGGCTGTGTGAGGGGACCAAAGTAGGTGCAGTGTACATAATACACTCGTGTATACAAACACAATAAGCACACAAACATAATTATCAATATATAGTTTACAAAACTTGTTACAAAAAACTAACAATACAAAAACATTTTGTTTATTTTATGTTCTATAATATATATACCAATATACGTCATGAACATATTCCTATTAGTTCTGCAGCTTGTGGAACTCTGAAAAATGGTGTTATACACAATGTTGTTTATCTTTCTCCCTCATTCTATCTCTTTCATTGTTTCTCCTACTTTTCTATCTGTCATTCTATCTCTGATCACAACAGGTACACATAAAATAAAGTATTACATGTATAAATTACCTAGGACAACCAAGAATTCCAGAACAAAGTGCTATACTCTGCTTGAAGATGTGAGTAAAAGTGATGACACAGTCTTGTGGCTCTCTGATGACAGAGGCTAGATGGATAGACAGATAGACAGGGGCTTGACAGCAGACAAATAGACGACAGAAATGTTAGTGTAACCAGTACAGTGTAAATAGTGTTCACCCTCCTCCTCCTCTTCTTCTCTTCCTCCTCTTCCCAACTCTTCCTCCTTTCCCCCCTACTCTTCCTCCTCTTCCCCTACTCTTCTCATACTCTTCCTCATCCTCCTACTCTACCTCTTCCTCTCCTTCTCTTCCTCCTCCTCCTCTGTCTTCCTCTTCTCCTCCTCTTCCTCTCCTCTTCTTCCTCTTCCCCTAATCTGCCTCCCTACTTATTCCTCTTCGCTCTCTTCCCCCGGACTCTTCCTCCTTCTCCCTCCTTTTCCTCCATCCTCCTCCATAGTGTAAATTACAGGAGTCGCAGCTGTCTAAATGACAGATTGTCTCATTACTCACTCCCCTCCGCCGGTCCAAACAATGGGGTCAGGATGCTGCTTCCCTTCCTCCATTCTATCTAATTATCCTTTCTCCCTCATTCAATCTGTCTGTTTATCTCTGTCTCACAGGTACACATAATACAGTATACATAGTATTAAATTACTGGGGATAAACCCAAGAACCAGAGACAAAGTGCTATACTCTTGCTTGAAGATGTGAGTAAAGTGATGACGTAGTCTTGTGGCTTCTCTTGAGACAGAGAGCTAGAACGGATAGACAGGGAGTTGACCGACAGTCAAATAGACAGCCAGTAATGTTAGGATACCAGCAAAAACAAAGGGAGGTGTTGTTTTATCTCATCTTTTGGCTTCAGCTCTACCCTCATTTACCCTCTCAAAACGTCAGCACTTATCAGATGTATTTCCCTTTCTGGTATGTCATGGGTGAACATTTATTATTAATATTATTATTATTTATTATGATTATTATTATTATTATTTTATTATTATTACCGATATTATGATTATGTATTATTATTAATCTGTATTATTGTTATCATTACGTATTCTTCTTCTTCTCCTTCCTCCTCCTCCTCTTCTTTTCTCTCCTCCTCCTCCTCTGCCTCTCCGCCGTTGCCTCCTCTAATTTGCCTCCTCCTCCCTCTTGCCTCCTCCTTCCTCCTCTTGCTCCTCCTCCTCTTGCCTCTCCTACTCGCTCCTCTCCTCTGCTCCTCCTCTCCATCTTGGAACAAGTTTGAGAGCTTGTCGTTCCTAATCACTCTCACTACATCACCAATGTTCACATCTGAGTCTGGGGATTTTTGAAAATAGGAGTTTCCGCTTTGATTCTTGTACACCTGGAACGTGAAAAGAGGCCCAGCACAGCGGTGGACGGCTGTGGGGTTGTTGGGTTTTCCTACTAATACCCATATTAGGGTCATTCGTTTCGGTCACAACTCACCAAGAACCTTGAAACTCTCTTCACTGTCACTTCCTCTGTATTAGAACTGTCACTGGGGCACAAAAGATGCCAATTCGCCGAGGAGTGAGGAAATTCTTACCGCAGGGCACGGTGGAAATGTGTAGCTATGCATGGCTTCCTCAATGCCACCACTGCGGTCCCACAGATTTTTTTTCCTACTGCGCACAACCCACCTCACAGACATTCTCTCCATCTAGGCTTAACAGCCTTTTTCCTGCGAGATTTGAGGCCGCTAGAATTTATGCGTACTAGTATGTCAAAAACCCCTACGCCTAAGGACATACTGTATGACCAAAAGACCTCAAAGGCTTAAAGGTACAGTGTCAATTATTCTATTGTCTTAATCTTTGTTATTGTTGTTATTGTAATTCTTCTATTGCATTAAACTTGAATATTTCATGTGGTTAATTTTTTTTTCATACTTTTGCGTGTCTTGCACGGATTATTTGATTTCCATTTATCTTATGAGGAAAATTATTCGACTTTCGTTATTTTCGAATTCGATGAGCTCTCAGGAACGGCATAGTATGAATGTCGAGGGTCCCCCAATGTATTATAATCAATAAGATATATCTTCCTTTTTATTTAATAAGATATATCTCCTTCTCTTTTATAATAAGAAATAATCTCCTTTATAGTATAATCTAGATATTAATCTCTGTACATTACAACTATAATAATAAGATTATTAATCCTCCTTTATATTTTAATCAGATATTACTCCTTTATTAGGCATATTATTCCTTTGCTTTATAATAAGATATTACCTCCTTGTTAGTATATTAATAATGATATTATCTCCTTTATTAGTAGTAATATAAGCTATTATCTCCTTTATAGTATAATAAAAGTGTAATTCCTTTTTTATAGTATAATAATTAAGATCTTATTCTTTAGAGCACAATGGTTAAGATATAAGAAACATAAGAAATAAGAACGAAGTAACACTGCAGGAAGGCCTACTGGCCATGTGAGGCAGGTCCAGTCACCTACTGCTTTAAGCCAATGCACCAACCTAGTTCAGGTTCAGGTCACCTGGACTTAAAGGGAGGAACACGGAAATCGACTGGTAGCACTGCTTTCTGGTCCAACTCACACCACCCACATCCACTCCTGTATTTATTCAACTCATTTTTAAAGCCTACCACACGTTCTGGCCCTCTAAACTGTACTGGAGTTGTTCCACTCATCCACAAAAAATTATACCAAACCAGTAGTTACTTTCCTATATCCTTTCTGAATCTGCATTTTTCCAACTTAAAACCACTGCTGGCGAAAGTCCTATCTAGGCTCGATATTATCAGCACACTATTTACATCCCTTTATTAATTCCTGTCTTCCATTTATAACACTCAATCATATCCCTTAATTCTACATCTTTCTAGAGAGTGAGATTCAGGGCCCTTGTTCTTCCTCATGGGAAGGTTTCTGATACATGGGATCACTTTGTCTCCTCCCTCTGTTACAATTACCAGAGAATTTATAATCCTTTCTGTAATACGGATGACCAAAACTGTGCAGCATATCTAACTGAGGCTAACCAAGGATGTATAGAGTGAAGAAACAATCCTGAGGAAACTCACTTATTTATGGCTTCTTGATATGAAGCCAAGGATTCATTAGCTTTATGCGAACACTTATGCACTGTTGTTCCTTGGTTCAGAATATTGCTAACCAGAACTCCTAAATCCTTTTTCACCTTCCATAATATTAAGATCTCATTATTTAGTTTATATGTGGCATGGTTGTTGTCTGTTCACATTTAGTAGACCTTTGCATTTGTTTAATTAAATGCATCTGCCGCTTCTCGACCACTGCATCAGTCTATTCAAATCTTCTGGATGTGCTCGAATGTCCTCAACAGAATGAATGCAAGGCCTATTTGGTGTCATCGGAAAACTTGCGATGTCGTCTTTATGCCCTCTTCTATGTCGTTTATGTAGATGTGTTACAGCAGGGGGCACAACACCGACCCCTGTGGAACACGATCGTGATGCTTCCCCACTTTGATTTCTCCCCATTTATGCCATAACTCTCTGCTGCCTAGTTGTGCTACCATGCCTCTATCCAGGAATAAATTTCTCTATTCCATGTGCTTTAATTAGTTCCTCAATAGTCTCTGAAGTGGGTCCCTGTCAAAAGCTTTTGAAGTCCCTATACACAATATTCATATATTACCAAGATCTACTCCTCAAATACCTTAGTGAAAAAGTTATAAATTTGTAATAGGCAGGAACGCCCTCTTTGTAAACCATGCTGAGATTCGTTGATTAATTTATGCTTTTCAGGTGGATCCAACATGCCTCGGCCCCCCCCTTCTGCTTCCCCATTCACTTTTCCCACTGTGGAGGTTAGGCTTATTGGTCTTTATTTCGAGCTAAGGACCTGTCACTGTTTTGAAAATAGGTAACACTTTTGCCATTTTCCATTATCTGGCACCATGCAGTTTTGTAGTGATATGTTGAAAGATTAGCCAAAGCGTGTGCTAAGTCCTCTTTAATTCCTTTAGAACCCTTAGCATACAGTAATCAGGGCCTGGGGATTTGTTAGGTTTTAATTTATCTTATTTGGCCTAAGGGACATGTCACTTGTGACTCTAAACGTGACACCAGTTTATTCTCGTCCTGTTCTAAATAATTTATCATTACTGGATATAGCTTGTGGTATCCTCCTGTGTAAAAAACTGAGAGGAAGTATGTGTTAAACAAATCTACACATTTCCTTAACACTGTCAGGGAGCTGGACCCGAGCACTTTGAGTGGGCCGATCTTGTCCCTGATCTTACTTCTGTATACTGAAAGAATCCTTTTGGGTTAGTCTTCGATTTCTCTTGCAACTTTACCTCCTATCTTTTTTGCTTTTCTAATTCCTTTATTATTTCTTTCTTAACTGGATTATACTCGATTTTCTTAACTGTCCCTCTCCTCTTTGATTTGCATTATTTTATTATTACTATTATTAATTATATTATCACACTGGCGCTTCCCAAAGCAGGGTGGCCCGAAAAAGAAAAACTTTCACCATCATTCACTCCATCACTGTCTTGCCAGAAGGGTGCCCTTTTCACTACAGTGTTTAAACTGCAACATTAACAACCCCTCCTTCAGAGTGCAGGCACTCTACTTCCATCTCCAGGACTCAAGTCCGGCCTGCCAGTTTCCCTGAATCCCTTCATAAATGTTACTTTGCTCACACTCCAACAGCACGTCAAGTATTAAAAACCATTTGTCTCCATTCACTCCTATCGAACACGCTCATGCATGCCTGCTGGAAGTCCAAGCCCCTCGTAAAACAAAACCCCTTTACCCCTCCCTCCAACCTTTCCTAGGCCGACCCCTACCCCGCCTTCCTTCCACTACAGACTGATACACTCTTGAAGTCATTCTGTTTCGCTCCATTCTCTCTACATGTCCCAACCACCTCACAACCCTTCCTCAGCCCTCTGGACAACAGTTTTGGTAATCCCGCACCTCCTCCTAACTTCCAAACAACGAATTCTCTGCATTATATTCACACCACACATTGCCCTCAGACATGACATCTCCACTGCCTCCAGCCTTCTCCTCGCTGCAACATTCATCACCCACGCTTCACACCCATATAAGAGCGTTGGTAAAACTATACTCTCATACATTCCCCTCTTTGCCTCCAAGGACAAAGTTCTTTGTCTCCACAGACTCCTAAGTGCACCACTCATTTCTTTTTCCCTCATCAATTCTATGATTCACCTCATCTTTCATAGACCCATCCGCTGACACGTCCACTCCCAAATATCTGAATACGTTCACCTCCTCCATACTCTCTCCCTCCAATCTGATATTCAATCTTTCATCACCTAATCTTTTTGTTATCCTCATAACCTTACTCTTTCCTGTATTCACCTTTAATTTTCTTCTTTTGCACACCCTACCAAATTCATCCACCAATCTCTGCAACTTCTCTTCAGAATCTCCCAAGAGCACAGTGTCATCAGCAAAGAGCAGCTGTGACAACTCCACTTTGTGTGTGATTCTTTATCTTTTAACTCCACGCCTCTTGCCAAGACCCTCGCATTTACTTCTCTTACAACCCCATCTATAAATATATTAAACAACCACGGTGACATCACACATCCTTGTCTAAGGCCCACTTTTACTGGGAAAAAATTTCCCTCTTTCCTACATACTCTAACTTGAGCCTCACTATCCTCGTAAAAACTCTTCACTGCTTTCAGTAACCTACCTCCTACACCATACACTTGCAACATCTGCCACATTGCTCCCCTATCCACCCTGTCATACGCCTTTTCCAAATCCATAAATGCTACAAAGACCTCTTTAGCCTTATCTAAATACTGTTCACTTATATGTTTCACTGTAAACACCTGGTCCACACACCCCCTACCTTTCCTAAAGCCTCCTTGTTCATCTGCTATCCTATTCTCTGTCTTACTCTTAATTCTTTCAATTATAAATCTACCATACACTTTACCAGGTACACTCAACAGACTTATCCCCCTATAATTTTTGCACTCTCTTTTATCCCCTTTGCCTTTATACAAAGGAACTATGCATGCTCTCTGCCAATCCCTAGGTACCTTACCCTCTTCCATACATTTATTAAATAATTGCACCAACCACTCCAAAACTATATCCCCACCTGCTTTTAACATTTCTATCTTCATCCCATCAATCCCGGCTGCCTTACCCAATTTCATTTTACCTACTGCCTCACGAACTTCCCCCACACTCACAACTGGCTCTTCCTCACTCCTACAAGATGCTATTCCTCCTTGCCCTATACATGCCTATACATGCCCTATATTTGCCTATATATGCCTCTCTTTTGACCAATCAGATATTTTAATCTATTGTTCATCCATTTAGGATCATTTTTGTTTGATCTGATTTCCCTATTTGGAACATAATTTGACTGAGCCCTGGAAAGCATCATATCGGCAACCATCACCACCTACCTGACCCTTAGTCAGGTCATTCCAGTTCAGCCCACCTAAGTAATTTTTCAGTCCTATGAAATCAGCCAAGCGAAAGTCAGGGACGGAGACTTGATTGCCATTATTAGGGGAATTCCATGATATATTAAAACTGAGTGATTTGTGATCACTTTCCTCAAGCTCATCATTAACCTCAAGATTATTAATTAGTGTTTCCCTACTGGCAAGAACCAAGTCAAGGAGGTTATTTCCCCTAGTTGGCTCTGTCACAAACTGTTTTAAAAAAACAATCCTGGATCGTATCAAGAAAGTCACCTGACTATAAATTTCCTGTCAAATTGCTCCAGTCAATCTGTCTATAGTTGAAATCTCCCATTAGCACAACATTTTCGTATGTAGATGCCTTACGAATTTCGTCCCATAGAAGTTTACTGCACTCCCTATCAAGATTTGGGGCCCTGTAAATCACACCCAAAATTAGTTTTTCTCGGCCCTCGAGAAGCTGTAACCAAACAGATTCAGTGGCTGACGCTTCTAATTTAATATCTTGTCTAACACAACAATTTAAATTGTCTCTGACATACATCGCTACTCCACCACCTTTCCTGTTGACCCTGTCAGTGTGGAATAATTTATAGCCTTGTATGTGACATTCAGAGGGCATCTCTCTATCTTTCAGATTGAGCCAGGTCTCTGTTATAGCAATAATATCTATGTTTCCTGCACTTGCAATTAATCTTAGCTCATCTATCTTATTTCTTACACTCCTGCTATTAGTATAGTAAACCTTAAGGGAGCTAGTCCCTTGCTGCCCTCTGCTGTCCCCCTTTGTTTGCTGACCTGATCTATTGTCTTTATTTATAACTTCATGCTGAATGCCTTTTATACATTTACTGTTTCCAACCCAAGTGTTGCAACCTGCTTGTTTCCCACACACCCATACCTCTATCTTCCATCAGTTTAAAATCATAGGCATTTCACCAATGGCCTTCTCAATCGAGTCTGCAAGTGCTACCACCCCTGCCCCAGAGAGATGTACCCCATCCCTTGCATACATATCATGTTTGCCATAAAAGTTGTTCCAGTTGTCAATGAATGGGATTGCAAGTTCCTTGCAGTATCTGTCTAGCCAGCAATTTACACCAATTGCCCTAGACAACCATTCATTTCCTACTCCCCTTCTAGGCAGCGGCAGCAATGGTATCCTACCAGCTCTTCTTTCTCAAAAAAACATCGCTCATCAAAACTTATGATGGCCTAAGTGAAAGTTCAACTACATGAACCCACGTAGACCACAACATGACCCAAGAATACTAAGAATGTAACCCAAATCTTGACAAAATTAGAAGATCTAAGGAAGACAGCCCTGCTAACCCAAACACTGCCTCCGCTGCCAGACAGCCACTTAACCCAAGCTCCGAGAAAACAAGCCTTCTCCTCCATTGCTACACAGTATCTACTTCAGTGATACTATGAAAGGATATCGCAGAAGAAACAACACCAGTAATAATAGAATAACAGCAAGGACCATAGAACTCAACTTGTCTACCCAGCCGGACGCCTGTGTATCATCAACCCCCATCACCGCCGCCACCCAGGGAACAACAACAACAACAACAACAACAACAAACATGGCTGACTCCCCCTCCAACTCCACTCCCTTCAAAGGATTCACCCATGATAACTCAGGTATGATTATTCCTGACAATATCAAGGACTATATCGTTGCTCTAGAAAATGAAATCAAAGATATCAAAGCAACACTCGAGCGACGAGAATCCAAGATAACCAACCTCGAGAATAAGATCCAAAACCTTGAAGAGAAGATTACATCGGGAAGTGTTGACACAGAAAATACTCTCAAAGCAGCTATAGCCAGTCACACTGAGCAAATAACAACAATAAATATGAAGATTGAAGAAGCAATCAAGGACTGGAATCAGAACATGAACACTCGACTAAATGAATACCTTGATTTCCAAGACGACAAAACAGAACAAGATAAGTTGTCTGATGCAGTTATAATAAACAGTCCACACATTCCTAGTGACATAACACAACCACAGTGCAAAGAAACTGCTATCAGGATAATACAGAACCATGTACAAGTCATCGTGCAAAACAATGAAATCAAAGAAACACGTTTGCTAGGAAAACCAGGAAGTAAACACAGTATAATTATCCGACTTCATTCATACGATAAAAGAAAAGACCTAATTAAATCAGCAATTACAATGAAAAATGGAGTGTACATAAATGAGTGTCTAACAAAAAAACGTCAAACCCTTCTGTTCAGGCTGAGAAAACTTAAACAGGAAAACAAAATACATCAGTGTTTCACGCGAGATGGGAAAATACTAGTAAGGAAAACATCAACAGGACAACAATATACCATCTCAAACGAACATGATTTCTCTACCTTCCTTAAAAAAGCTGACATTTCTGTAACAGATTAGATAAGTGCCCTTAATACATATATACGTGTGGTGCATGTAGTGTACGTTACTACTATATTGTGCATTATTATTTTTATTATTTTTCATCACTAGCTAATGCCAACTACCTCCAATACTCTATACTTCTTTCTTACTGCTATTAATTGCTCATAATTTTAAATTACAAGTCAAATCTTACTCCAAATCAATAATATTCATTATTCTTACCTGTCCATTTAATTATTTATCACTACTTGTTTTTTAGTCACTTTTCATTGTGTATGCAATTAGTATATATTCCAATTACTTTTTTGCAAGTCCCAAAACTATCTTTGGCTAGCTACTACCAACTACCTCATTTTTTTTTACTTTTTATTGTGCAATAAACTGCTCAATTTATTTAATATTACAAATCAAATCCTACTCCTAAACCAATATTATTTCATAGTGACCATCTGTCCATTTAACTTTGTTTACCACTACTTAATTTTAGTCCCTTATATAATTTCTCCTTTATTTTAGCTTTATATAACTACCCTAGTTTATATATTCACAATTGTTAAAATAATCAAGGTGCTATTCTCAGGTGCTAAAGCAGAATAAGTTCACAATTTTGCCATTATATTCCAAAGCTCATTTATTTGATTACCACTTTATTGTTCACCACAACTTATATTAGTCCCTTTTATATTATAATTTTATACTATAATTCTAACTTTAAAGAATTACCTTTAAAGTACTACCCACTATCATATTCCCAAGCTCCATTATTTGATCATCACTTTATTTGTATTAGTCCCTTTTATATTGTCTCCTTTATTTTAGCTTAAAAAAAAAAAAAAAAAAACTACCTTAGCTCATTATTTTACATTTGTTAAATAATTCAGGTGCTATTTTTTAGCTTAAGACTATTTACCTTGTTTTATACTTAATTCTAACTATAGATTCACTACAAATCTTATGATTACAAGCATTGATCCTGATACCAACCTCTTATTTAATGACTTAAATGAATCAAACAGTTACTGTAATTACAGCAATAAAGAATAAAGTGACTGTCAGCGTGACTCGTTGTGCTCCCGGTTTTCTGGTGTTTTCACGGTCGCTCTTACGTGCTAGAACTTTAATTTGTGTCATCAATCCTATACGATACATCCCTCTAGCGCCTGGAACCAACCTTGGGCGGAAAACATTATATACTGAGTCAAAAAAGGAGAATTAGTGTGCATTACCTAGCAGAGTTTACTGCCAGAGGGGAATCATAGGCCTGTTTCCCGTGTGAAAAAAATAATAATAATTGAACTTTGTGTCAGAGGAAAGAAAGTCTCCCTGAAAGCATTGAGTATACATAGTGTATAGTGTATACTACAGTGGCTCCCTAGTATATTGATGATAAAGGCTAAAAGTGTCATTTGAAAACAGGTGAATTTGTAAATGAAGTGATAAGCCTATAGAGGCAGGTGCCAGAAGTCGCCAGAAACTTACCACAGGTCAGCTGTTTTTAATCTTCCTGGCTTGCTAGTGTACTCGCATATAATCTAGTGATAAACCAGTGAATAGCA
>NC_069471.1:148164-200869 GCF_026875155.1 Cherax quadricarinatus
TATATTTTGTTGTTGCAGAAGTAATATGAAGATTCTATGTTCAATAAAGCCTAGAGATAAGGCCTGTGTTTCTATCACAACAAACAGACCAAACAAAATCTAGTGCAGGGGAAAGAGAGCAGATCGATAGATCGATGCAAAAGAGAGTATGAGTATGAGGATCAAAATGTGTGGGAGTACCCATATTTAAAGCATGGAGGGGGTGAGAAGCGAGAAACGCCTCAAACTGAATGTCACGTTTGTCAAAATAAGATCCCCCAGAAGAAATGGTAGGCATTAAAAATCGCCAAGTAACAGAAGTGGTGGTGGTAAGGATGAAACAAGAAAGGCAAAATCTGGGATAGACAATGCCCGAGAAGGAGAGAGATACAAAGAACATATTGTTAACCACTTAATCAAGTGGATATGGGCTGCAGTGTAATGCAGCGAGTTATGAACAAATAGTGGATGGTATGGAATATCATTGTATAGAAGAAGGGCACTTTCATTAAAGGTCCCATCAGAAAAATGATCCGAAGAATACAATAAATTATAGCCTGAGATGGGTTGGAAAACAGCTGAGTGTAATTTTGGTTCTTGTAAGCAAACACGAACAGGGGGAAAACCGGGAAAGCAACATCTGAAGCTCACCCCGGTTACCCCTAAGGCTGCGGATATTCCACTGTAAATAGGCCATGATTGGCAACAAGGAAAATACCAGGAATATGCAGGTAAGGGCACCTACGGACTAGAGGGGGTTAGAAAAGTCTATGTGCGGTGGCATCAGAAAATGCTCAATCAGCAAAGGAACAGAGCACTACGAAGAAACTTGTGTAGATGGAGGAGAGGGAAGAGAAGGAACAGGAGGTGGACTAATGTCCATTGAAGGTTTAGTCTCTGCAATATATTCTGAGATAGCTTCAAGTGTTTCTGTATTTCAAGACATTATATGGGAGACAATATTGGAGATAGAAGGAGGAGGGTGAGTAAAGATTTGGACAGTAATGGACTGTACCAAAGTTGGGGGGACGAAAGAGTGTAGGGAACTGGAGAAGAAGTGTGGGAGGGGACAGAAGAGGCAGAAACCTGGGAGGTGGCAAAAGAACAGAGGCATTGCTAGAGATGGTGCCACCTGGGATAGAATCTCTCATGTCACCCGAGGCAGCATCTTTAGTGTCACCCCATAAAATTCAAGGGTGTGGGGACAGGGGTAAACTCCAGTTATGTCACTACTACTTGCCCAGTGACTGTTTATCAGTGAAAATGTTTAAGGGCCATAAACTGAACAGGAGAATACTTCTTGACTTCATTAATGTTAAAATAAATAATCGTAGTAATACTGAGGAACAAACTCAAATACGACTTTGAGTACAGGCAACAGATCCTACATTTATTCATCTTCAACAATGCAAAAATGAAAAAAAAAACTTGAAAAATAAAGAAAAACATTGCAATATCAGAAAAACATTAGGTCCAATCTGACCTTGAGTACAGGTAACATTTCAATGAATCTGATCTTACATTTCCTTGCCTTCAATCCTGCATAATCACCTATCTCTTCATCAAAATCAATGATTTTCCCTATATGGGCTTATTTGTACTTTGTTAATATATAAAAGGGTATATAGAAACGAAGGATTTTTCTCTTATATTGGTCTCTTATGTTGCCGCACTGTAGAGGAAGAGGCCAGAAGCACATTCAAAGGAGAGCGGAGGTCAGACAAATCGAAGGAGTCAGTCAAAATCCCGGTACCTGAAGTAGGTGAGGACACAGCACCAACAAGAGGTACAGGGGTATCAGGAGTGTCTGAAAAGTGGTCAAAAAACAAGGCAGGGTCAGAATGGAATACGGTATCAAGAAGGGGCCCGTGGGTAGTAGGTTCATGGATTGGGTTCTCGATGGTTAGGTTACTTCTTTTCTTTTTGTTTTTAAGAAAAAAAAAGAAAAGGAAATAAACAAAAGAATAAAAAAGGGGGGTGCAGGGAGGAATAGTTTCTAGGAGGAATGAAAGGGCCGGAAATCTATCTCTGTGCCCAAGAGGACCTCAGCACTGCAAGTAGTGCAGATGCAGCATGTATGGAAAATTTTATAGGGGGTTACCTGTATGTACCTCAACATTACATGCATACAAGTAAACTCATTTGGAGACAACAACCATATTGTTTACTGTAGTCACCCCGTGTAGATAAGTGAAAAAATTTAACCACCCCTGGTCACTGCAGGTGGTTCCTTCGACCTCACAATCTTATCCATATCTATCCATGACCAGTATGAATTAGATAGCACCCACAAGTATGGCGCTAATAATTAATTGTGGACTGTATAGATTATATTAGTTTAATTGAATGAAGGGGGTAGGTTACACATGGATATATCCATCAAGGAAAAACGCTTTTATATAATCCCACCACTTACCAGATATTCTCTGGTGGTCACTTGATGTAGCTAGATCACCCATAACCTATCCAATTACAACATATCTAACTGCCCAGTATCAGTTGCTATAACTAGAAGGGTTACTTAACTGTGGGTGATTGATGCTCTTTATTTCCTCCATTCACCATCTCATTTCCATGTTCTGCAACACTGACATGGTTCTTATTCCCACGGGCAGGAAGGACATAAGTCTCTACCTTGAGGATTGGGAGATCTTGGAGTTCCAGCTGTTCGAGAATGTCATTGCCACATGTCTGGAAATTCTGATGGACTACTGTATGGGGCAGAATGACAGTACCACTACCAGGATTGAGGGAATGATGTTTTTCGATAGTGACAGGAATAGTATTGTTATGAGAAAGAGAAAGATCATGAGCTTTGGTAGCATTCTGGACAGTGATGATGTGTATACCACTCTTAAGAGCATGAAAGGAACTATCTCTACAAACATGGCATTGGAGAGCCTTGCCGATACTATTGTCAGAAAGATAGGCAATAGAGGAACTGGGTCAAAAAGAATTTAGTCAATTGTGTTTTCTGAAACTGAGCAGGAAGAGAATGCATGATGTGTCCAACTTTTCTGAGTAGAACGAGAAGGGGGCCCGAAGTATAATAAATCAGGCAATTGTCGGGCATTTTGGAATGGGACCGGAAGTGGTTCAACATAGGAGGGGCTAGTGATTCAAAAATTGCCGCACCAATAGGGAGAGACCAGAAGCAAAGTCAAAGGAGAGCAGGGGTTTGAGACAAATCGAAGGAGTCAGTTGAAACCCCGGTACCTGATGCAGGTGATGAAACGGAACCAGCAAGAGGTACAGAGGCATCAGGAGTGTCCAAGAGTGGTCAAAAAACAAGACAGGGTCAGAATGGGGTGCAGTATCAAGTAGGGGCCCCGGGGGTAGCAGGTTCATGGACTAGGGGGTTCAACGGTTAGGTTACTTCTTTCTTTTTGCTTTTAAGAAAAAAAAAAAAGAAAAAGTAAAAAAACAAAAAAAGGAGGGAACAGGGAGGAATAGTTCCTTGGAGGAATGAAAGGGCCAGAAATCGTCCTCCGCATCCAAGAGGACTTCAACACTGCAAGTAGTGCAGATGCAGCATGGAACCCACACCATACCCTACCCTTCATGCCATTAAACCAGCAATCCAGGATAGCAACCTCACATCTGTGGAGCTATCTCAGTGGACAAAAGAGAGGGCAGCCGGATATCCACCACAAAGCATACCTCCTATGGTCACTACCCTCAGAACCTGAAAGGCGGCATCCAGAGAGACACATGTCACCAGAAAGACACCCAAAGCCACCCCCCCCGGGAGACCAGAGAGGGAACGGGACATCCCCAGGTGATCCAGATTCCACAGCAAACTACACCACTACCAAGAGCCTCAACAGAATGGGATTAACTCTAGTACCCTCCCCCCTATTAAGGAACCAGTTAGCCTGTGGGAAGAATCCTACAGGACAAAAAGAGGAAGGGAATAAGGGAGGGATGGGGGAGGAGGAGGAGGAAACAAAAAAAGGAGGATGAGAAGGATGGGATAGGGAAGGAGACCAACAGGTCTAATTCCTCATACCAAGAGCCTCTTCACCTCACCAAAGAGCCCCCCTTGAAGAGGAGCAACATCTGAAGCTCACACTAATTACCCCTGAGGCCGGGGATATTCCACTGTAAATAGGCCATGATGGTCAATGAGAAAGATACCAGAAATTTGCAGGTAAGGGTGCCTAAGGACTAGAGGGGTCAGAAAAGTCCACATGTGGTGGAAGTGGAAAACGTTCAAGCAGCAAAGGAACAGAGCCCTACGAAGAAAGGAGTTGAGCAATGAAGGAGAGGGAAGAGAAGGGAGAGAGGTGGATCAGTGTCCATTGATGGTTTTGTCTCTTCATTATATTCAGAGATAGCTTCAAGTTTTTTGGGAAGTCAAAGACTTTTTATGGAGACAATATCAGAGATAGGAGGAGGAGGTTGAGTAAAGACTGGGACAGCAATGGGCTCATCAAAGTAGGGGGGTGATGAAAGGGTGGAGGGCAATGGAGAAAAAGTTTGGGAAGTGGGCAGAAGAGGGGGGAAAACTTGGGAGAGGGCAGAAGAGGAAGAGAATTGGGAGGGGACAGGAGAGGAAGGCACCATTCGAGGAGGAGGGTGAACCTCCACACTTGTAACAGAGGTAGGGAGAGATGAAGAACCAGTTAGAGAGACTGGAAAGGTAAACTATGGAAGGAGAAGAAGGGAAGGGGGGGTTAAATGAGACTTGAGCAATTGGGATTTTTCTAGAGGGGTGATTGGGAGGAGGTGTTGTACGAGGTCTTGTCGATACCGGGACTGAGGTTGTTAGGTAAGACACATATGCAACAGTTAGGTATCTTTATTTTGAAACGTTTCGCCTACACAGTAGGCTTCTTCAGTCGAGTACAGAAAAGTTGATAGAAGCAGAAGATACTTGAAGACGATGTAATCAGTCCATCACCCTTAAAGTTTTGAGGTGGTCAGTCCCTCAGTCTGGAGAAGAGCATTGTTCCATAGAATGAAACAATATGGAGATGAAGTGACAGGAGGAGCCTTTTTTAGCGCCAACAGGTGAGACGTAGGTCACTAGGAGAGGTAAGAACTCAGATGTTAGAAGGACAGGTCCCTCTCAAATCCAGCCGTTCTCACTAGTAGAGGTTTAGAAGTTGATTGTAGGTCTGTACCAAATACCCTTGTGTTGCAGTGTCTGACAGATTAACATTAAAATGGGATAAAATACCGACAGGTTGTTAGGGAAGACACATATGCAACAGTTAGGTATCTTTATTTTGAAAACGTTTCGCCTACACAGTAGGCTTCTTCAGTCGATACAGAAAAAATTGATAGAAGCAGAAGATACTTGAAGACGATGTAATCGTCCATCACCCTTAAAGTTTTGAGGTGGTCAGTCCCTCAGTCTGGAGAAGAGCATTGTTCCATAGAATGAAACAATATGGGGAATGAAATGACAGGGAAAGGAGCCTTTTATAGCGCCAACAGGTGAGACGTAGGTCACTAGGAGAGGTAAAAACTCAGATTTTTGGGAAGGGCGGTCCCTCTCAAAACCAGCCGTTCTCACTATAGAGGTTGTAGAAGTTGATTGTAGGTCTGTACCAAGATACCCTTGTGTTGCAGTGTCTGACAGATTTTAACATTAAAATGGTATAAAATACCGACAGGTTGTTAGGTAAGACACATATGCACAGTTAGGTATCTTTATTTTGAAACGTTTCGCCTACAAAAGTAGGCTTCTTCAGTCGAGTACAGAAAAGTTGATAGAAGCAGAAGATACTTGAAGACATGTAATCAGTCCATCACCCTTAAAGTTTTGAGGTGGTCAGTCCCTCAGTCTGGAGAAGAGCATTTTCCATAGAATGAAACAAAATGGAGATGAAGTTTACAGGATGGAGCCTTTTTATGCGCCAACTTTTCTGTACTCGACTGAAGAAGCCTACTGTGTAGGCGAAACGTTTCAAAATAAAGATACCTAACTGTTGCATATGTGTCTTACCTAACAACCTGTCGGGATTTTATACCATTTTAATGTTCAACTGTCAGACACTGCAACACAAGGGTATCTTGGTACAGACCTACAATCAACTTCTACAACCTCTACTAGTGAGAACGGCTGGATTTGAGAGGGACCTGTCCTTCCAACATCTGATTCTTACCTCTCCTAGTGACCTACGTCTCACCTTTTGGCGCTAAAAAAAGGCTCCCCTGTCACTTCACCCATATTTTTTTCATTCTAGGACAATGCCTTCTCCGGAAAGGGACTGCCACTCAAAAATTTAAGGGTGAGGATGATTAATCGTCTTCAAGTATCTTCTGCTTCTATCAACTTTTCTGTACTCGACTGAAGAGCCTACTGTGTAGGCGAAACGTTTCAAAATAAAGATACCTAACTGTTGCATATGTGTCTTACCTAACAACCTGTCGGTATTTTATACCATTTTAATGTTCAATCTGTCAGACACTGCAACACAAGGGTATCTTGGTACAGACCTACAATCAACTTCTACAACCTCTACTAGTGAGAACGGCTGGATTGAGAGGGACCTGTCCTTCCAACATCTGAGTTCTTACCTCTCCTAGTGACCTACGTCTCACCTGTTGGCGCTATAAAAAGGCTCCATCCTGTCACTTCATCTCCATATTGTTTCATTCTATGGAACAATGCTCTTCTCCAGACTGAGGGACTGACCACCTCAAAACTTTAAGGGTGATGGACTGATTACATCGTCTTCAAGTATCTTCTGCTTCTATCAACTTTTCTGTACTCGACTGAAGAAGCCTACTGTGTAGGCGAAACGTTTCAAAATAAAGATACCTAACTGTTGCATATGTGTCTTACCTAACAACCTGTCGGTATTTTATACCATTTTAATGTTCGGGACTGAGGTGTTGAGGTAGGTACATCTGAGCCTAGGACAGCAAAAGAATTAGAGACAGGAGTGACTACGGAAGGGTTAACCACAGAGGAGGCTGCAGAAGATGGCACCCCCGAGGTGGGGGGACATTTAGAAACACAAGAATAAGAAATATGGTGGAGTCTCCCATGGAGGCGTACATGAGAAACTGCCATACCATAAGGGAAACCTTCTGCCTCTTTGAGGCAACAGATTTCTCGCTCATTTAGGTAGACTCTGAGAGTAAGAAGGGTGAGCTTCCTAACAATTAAGGCAAGAGTGAGGTCGACTACAAGATGTATTAGAATGGTCATTGGCATCACAGACTGGGCATTCGGCTATACCTGGAGTTTACCTGGAGAGAGTTCTGGGGGTCAATGCCCCTGCAGCCTGGTCTGTGACCAGGCCTCCTGGTGGATCAGAGCCTGATCAACCAGGCTGTTACTACTGGCTGCATGCAAACCAATGTACGAGCCACAGCCCGGCTGGTCAGGAACCGACTTTAGGTGCTTGTCTAGTGCCAGCTTGAAGACTGCCAGGGGTCTGTTGGTAATCCCCCTTATGTATGCTGGGAGGCAGTTGAACAGTCTCAGGCCCCTGACACTTATTGTATGGTCTCTTAATGTGCTAGTGACACCCCTGCTTTTCATTGGGGGGATGTTGCATCGTCTGCCAAGTCTTTTGCTTTCGTAGTGAGTGATTTTCGTGTGAAAGTTCGGTACTAGTCCCTCTAGAATTTTCCAGGTGTATATAATCATGTATCTCTCCCGCCTGCATTCCAGGGAATACAGGTATAGATCTGCAGTATTTTGCTGGGTGACCAAATCACCAGCAATTTCTACTGTTTCGGTGTAGGGATCACCTTTCGATCTTGTAAATGATTTCCCGCTACATAAACAGAGGCTGGGAGTTCCCTGCAGTCGAAAGTTAATCAAGCTACATTGTAAGGGTATCATCTCCACTCATGGGCAGGAAGGACATAAGTGTCTACTTTGAGGATTGGGAGGTCCTGGAGTTCCAGCTGTTTGAGAATGTCATTGCCACATATCGTAAAAGTCTGTTGGACAATGGTAAGGTGCAGAAAGACTGTGCAACTACAAGAATTAAGGGAATGATGTTTTTCGATAGTAATAGGAATAGTATCAATATGTGAAAGAAGAGAAAGGTCATGAGCTTGGTTAGCATTCTGGACAGTAATGATAAGTGTACCACTCTTGAGAGCATGGAATGATATATCTCTACCAACATGGCGTAGGAGTGCCTTGTCAATACTATGGTCAGAAAGATAGGCAGTAGAAGAAGTGGGTCATAAAGTAAAGAATTTAATCCATTGTGCAGTTTGAAACTGATCCTGGAAAGGGAGTACATGATGAGTTGGACATTTCTGAGGAGGGCGAGAAGGAAGTGAAGAAGTAGCATCAAAAATTGTCTTGGGGCCCTTAGGAGTGGGGGCTGGGGCCGGGCTGACGTAAGGGCCGGGAATTAAAAAATTGCTATACCAAGAGGGGAGGCCTGAAGATAGTCAAAGGGGAAACGAAGTTCAGACAAATCGAAGGTACCGAAACGGGGATTAAACAACACCAAAAAGGGTCGAATAGGATGCGTACCCGAAGGGGGCCCGGGGGTTGCAGGGTTTATGGACTGGGTTCCATAGTTAGGTTGCTTCTTCTTTTTTTTAAAAAAAAAAATAAAATAAAAATAAAAAAATAAAAAGGGGAACTAAAACATAAGAAAAAGGAACACTGAAAGGGGCCTTTTTGGGCCCATTTTTGGCAGGTCCTTTAAATTCATCCCACAAAAAAACATTTCCGAAGCCCACTCAAACCCAAACCCCCACCGTCATATCACCAACCTAAATTTGAAACTCCCCAAGGCCTAGCCTCAAAACCCAACTAGGTAGACTTTTCCCCACCATCAACTCCCCCTTTTTCCAACCAATACTTTCCATGTACTTCTAATCTAAACTTACTAATTTAAACCATTACTGGGGTTCTCTCTTGGGGGAATATCCAAAAGACCTCTTTAATACCCCTTTTTAAATACCGTCTTCCATTAACACTTCGAAAGTTCCCCCCCTCATTCTCGCTAAAAAGTGAATGTAACTAAAGAGTTTTCAATCTTTTTTCATAAGGAAGATTTCTAAGCATGGTTTAAATTTTTAGTCATCCACGCTAAATTTTTTTCTAATAATTTATTTCCATCGAAATATGGAGACCAAAGGGGGGGAAAACGTAGTTTTCAATATGACATTTTTCTGAACATTTAAAAATGAGGCTCAAAGAACTTTTTTCCATATAAAGAAATTAGATAAAAATAAATGACCCAAAAGAATTAATAATTGGCTAAAATTCTACTAGGGGCATAAGAAAGGAAATTTTTAGGCGTATCAAAAGAGGGGATTCATCTTTTGAATCAGTATATTGACATTAAAAAGGGACATTAAAAAGGGGGTAAGAAAAATAGAAAAGGGACTATGAAATTAAAGTTGCTAGGGTTCTAAAACAACCCAAAAAATTTTTTAAAAATATAAGAAAAAAAGTCAAGATAAAAAGGTCCCCTTAAAAAAAACTTGGGCATTTTTCCGATAAAAAGAATAAAAGCCCGATTTTAAATAATTATTTTCTCTAGGTTTTTACGCAAAGACACTAATAACATTCCCAAAAATTTAATTTTGAGTGGGGGCCCGAAAAAAAAAATTAGTAACACCACATAAAATGAAATGGTTTTGAAGCAGATACACCCACTGAAACAAAATAATACCGGGGCCTGATGAGGTTTTTTTTTTTTAAAGGGTTTTTTTAAGGAATGCAAAATGCAAACCCGTGAAACCCTTAACTAATATTTTTAATTTTTCTCTTTAAACGGTGTAGTCTGATATGTGGAAAAAGGCTAATGTAATTTCCCATTTTTTAAAAAAGGGGACAAGTCGTTACCGCAAAATTTTCCGCCCCCCAAAAAGCCGACCTCAATTGTAGGGAAAAAAATAATCAATTATAGCGAGAAATAAGAACCTCTCGATAAGCAAGCTTGATTAATGATACTCAGCTGGATTCACAAGAGGCCCGGGCTTGTCTAACCAATTTATTAACTTTCTTTAGTAAAGCTTTTTAGGGTGTTTACCACGATAAAGAATTTGATATTTTACTTAGATTTATAAGGCTTTTTATAGAGTTCCACACCCAAAAAAATGTTTAAAAAAAGTGGCAGTCATGCATTGGGGGGAAAGGCTCTCTGGGTCGAGTCATGGCTTTCACAGACAGGGAAAAGAGAGTGTCCTAAAAAGGGGGGAAATCCCGGGGGGGTCTGTCAAGGCGTTCCACAGGGGTCATTTGGGCCCGTTGTGTTTTTTTTTATATTCAATCATCTTTGAGGGGGTTACTGTGATATGAGCAAATTTGCCGATGACACAAAGATAGGGAGGGTAAGATTCAACGGTTTCGTTGGAAAAAAGCGACTGTAAAGGGTGGGTTGTAGGCGCCTTTTATAAAAACAAACATTTAAATAAATCAGGGAAAATGCACGGGAAGCTGTCCAATATACAAAACAGTTGAAACAGAAATACAAAACTAGACTTCATTTAAGGAGGGTTTTTAATAAAAATTTAAGAGGTTGTAGTAGAATTGCAGTAAATCAACCATTTTAAATCATTATGGTTTTGTAGCTGTGGTCAATCAAACAAAAAGGGCTTCACATGGGGGAAATGATTTTTTGGAAAATTGGTGGGGATGCCCCTTGTGCAATATCCAAGAAAAGCTACAACAGTGTTAAAAAAGGAAATGTTTTTTTGGGGATGCCCCAAAAAGATAAATTGGGACTAAAATCACAAAAGGGTTTAAAAAAAGGACACATCAAAGGCTTTTATAGAAAACCTGGAAACTTTTTTACAACAGATGGGAAATAAAAGCTGGCAAAAAGGGATCCCCCGTATGGGCCCTGTATCAAAACGTAAGGTGGGGGTGATGTCCTGGTATCATAAATGTGGGGCTGATATTGCAGCCTGGGGGGACAGTAATGGTGAAGCTGGAGGTGCTGTCCTGGGAGACATAATGGGGAAGGGAGGTCGTCCTGGGGGACAGAAAGGTGAACTGGAGTGCTTTCCCGGAGACAGTAATGGTGAAGTGGAGATTTTGTCCAGGTAGTCGGGAATTATACGAGGAAAGAATACATATAAATACCTCTAGGGGGCAGAGCCTAGAGGGAAACAAATGTAGCAAAGATAAGATAAAACCACTATTTCAAAATGAAAAAACGCAGGAAAAAGCAAACAAGAGGAAACACTAATTAATAATCCTTTTGAGGTTAATGGATAGCTTGGGGAAAGGTGAACACAAATCAGCACAGTTATAATATATCATGGAATTCCCCAAATCAAGCAATCAAGTCTCTCGTCCCTGACTTTCGCTTGGCCTGATTTCACATAGGACTGAAAAATTACTTAGGTGGGCCTGAACTTGAATGACCTGACTAAGGGTCAGGTAGGTGGTGTGGTTTTCCGATATGACTGCTTTCCAGGGCAAGATCAAGCTGCTCAGTCCAATTAATGTTCCAAATAGGGAAATCAGATCAAACAAAAATGATCCTATATTGGATGAACCATAGATTAAAATAACTGATTGGTCCAAAAGAGAGGCATATCTAGGGCCAATCTGAAAAGAGGAGAGGGGCAATTGAGTAAATCGAATCTATTCAGTTAAAGAGAGAAATAAAAAAGGGATTAGAAAAGCAAAAAAGATTAAGAGGTTATAAAAGCTGCAAGAGAACGCAGACTAACCCAAAAGGATTCTTTCAGTATACAAGAATAAGGAAATAGGGACAAAGAAGGCCACTCAAACGTTCCTCGGGTCAATCACTGACATAGATAAGGAAATGTGTAGAATTTTTAACACATACTTTCCTCTCAGTTTTTTACACAGTAGGATACAGCGATATTCCAGTAATGAATAAATTTTGTAGAACAGGACGAATAAATAAACTGTCGCACTATTAGGGTTGTCACAAGAGACATGGTCCTTATGCAAATAGATAAATAAAAAACCGTAACAAATCCCCAGGCCCTGATGAACTGTATGCAAGTGTTCTAAAGGAATGTAAAGAGGAGCTTATCACACCGTTTGGCTAATCTTTTCAACATATCACACTAACAACTGGCATGGTGCCAATAATGGAAAATGGACAATGTGATACCTATTATCAAACAGGTGACAGGTCCTTAGCTTCGAACTATAGACCAATAAGCCTAACCTCCATAGGGGAAAATTTTATGGAAGAATCAATAATTGCCCGAGCAGTTCGTAGCCACCTTGAAAAGCATAAATTAATCAACGAATCTCAGCATGGTTTTAGCAAAAGGGCTGTCCTGCCTTACGAATTAATTAACTTTTTTCACTAAGGTTATGGAGGAGGTAGATCATGGGTAATGAATAAGATATTGTGTATATGACTTCAGTAAGGCTTATTGACAGGGTCCCGACATCAATGCTATTGAGGAAAATTAACTACATGAATAGGAGGAGAAAATTTTTCCTGGATAGAGGCATGGATTGACAAATAGGCAGCAGAGAGTTGCATAAATGGGAGAAATCAGAGTGGGGAAGCGTTCACGAGCGTTCCACAGGGTCCCAGTGTTGGACCCCCTGCTGTTCACAATCTACAATAAACGACATAGAAGATGGCATAAAGATCGAACATCGGCAAGTTTGCGATGACACAAAATAGGCCGTCGAAATCATTCTGACAGACAATCGAGCACTCCAGGAAGATTTGAATAGACAAATGCAGTGGTCGAGAAGTGGGAGATGCGTTTAATATAGACAAAAAAAAAAAAAAAAAATTTGGTGGCAAAAGTTCTAAATGTTGGACAGACAATAACCATGCCACATATAAACTAAATAATGTAGATCTTAATATTACGCGATTGCGAAAAAGATTTTAGGATGTTCTGTTAGCAGTAAATCTGAAACCCAAGACAACAGAGCATAATTGTTCGCAATAAAGCTAATAGGAATCCTTGGCTTCATATCAAGAAACAAAAATAATAGGAGTCCTCAGGTTGTTCTTCAACTCTAAACCATCCTTGTTTAGGCTCATTTAGATTATGCTTGCACAAGTTTTATGGTCACCGCATGTACAGAATTGATATAAATTCTCATGGAAAAATGTACAAAGGAGGATGACAAAGTTGATCCCATGTATCTAAACCTTCCTATGAGGAAATACTAAGGGCCCTGAAACTGCCCTCTCAAGAAAAGACGTAGAATAAGTGGGGATTTGATAGAGGTGTATAAGTGGAAGACAGAAATAAATTAAAGGGGGATGTAAATAGTGTGCTGAAAATATTCTAGCCAAGACATGACTCGGCAGCAATGTCTTAAGATGGAAAAATTCAAGATTGAGAATGGATAAAATAAAAAGAAATTACTGGTTTGGTAATAGAGTAGGTGGATGAGTGGAACAAACTCCCGATTACAGTTATAGAGGCCAGAACGTTGTGGTAGCTTTAAAAATATGTTTGGATAAAATACATGAGGTAGATGTGTGTGGGTGTGATTTAGACCTGATAGCTTGTGCTACCGGTCGGTTGCCGTGTTCCCTCCCATAATTCAATGTGACCAGACCTGACTAGTTGTTGCATTGGCTTAAGCCGTTAGTAGACTTGGACTTGCCTCCATGGGCCAGTAGCCTCTGCCAGTGTTCCTTCGTTCTTCTGTTCTTAAACCAATATCCTGAACTACTTCTAAGAATTCGTATGATTCTAATTCCCAGTCAAGAAATTCAATCAATAGAACAAAGTTTAAGTCTTCCTAGAATTACTACATTAATCATCGCCTTGTGGCCCTAACATTTCTCCCGTAGTAGTCTCCTCCCCCTGGTCCCTATCTAAGATTGGGGATGGTATGAACAAACCTAAATTAATTTTACAAGCCCCTCTGAAAATTGCTATCCAAACAGACACCTGTATGTGTTACTTCAGACTTAATACTCCGTTTTTTATGCAATATTCAACGATCCGGACATACAAATGCCACGCCACCTCCCTTCCCGACCACTTCAATCTACTAGGAACTATTTAAAAAACCCTGACTGGTGACATTCTGCAGGCAATGTCCAGACTTTTAAATTAAACACGTCTGCAGTTATGGCAAATACATCAATAACCTGCACTAGCAACAATGTCTCGACTACGTCCATCTTATTCTAGCACTGGCGTACTATTTTGTGTCATATATATATTTAAACAGACCTCCTCTGTCCTTTAACCCTTCCTGCCTCCTTTCTGTTTATTCCACTAAACCTATTACTGTCCTTGTCAATTAGAGCCATTGCTTTCCAATATCCACCTCATTTTGGCCTAGTTACTAGTTCTCCTAGTACTCATATTACTTAACACTGCAACTTCACTGTTTTCCTGCCAAAACCCTACCACTACCTATTCCTAGTTTAAAGACCTAACTGCTCCCTCACAGTATTTGGCAAGTGCTCCCACCCAAGACCTAGATAAGTGAACCCATCCCCTGGCATACATGACATTTCTGCAATAGAAGAAGGCCCAGTTGTCAATTGAATATACCTGCATTTCCCTTACAGTATTTGTCCAGCCAGCAATGACACCATTGCTCTGGGATAAACCATTCCATTTCCAACTCCTCTCCTTGGCAAAATGCAACATAATAGCAGGTACCCACCCTTTCTTCCTAATTAACTCTACAGCTTTACCCTATAAACCTGCTATCAGGTTCCTCACTCCTACGTCTGTCCAACTCGTTGCCTCCAGCACTGAGACACATAAAGAATTGCTGCCCAATACCTACTCATGATGTCATTTCAGGGATACTAACAAAATCCATCATCCTAGTCCCGAGGAAACACTTCCTCTGCCTCCTACCCTATCCTTCAAGCAGAATGCCCTATCCATGTCCTAATCTGGCTATCCCCAACAACCACAATGTTTAATACCTCCTTGGCGTCGTCTTTCGTGATGGTCCCAGTAGTCGACTCACCTTCCTCAGTTACATTACACCACATGTGGGATTCGTCATGACGTTGCCGATGACTTTACGTTGGGTTTTCTAGGATGTCTCACTTCACTTTCTGCCATCTTCCTTGTGCGCTCGTTGTGGCGATCCAAGTAGAACACATTTGTCAGTAGCAGCACCGAGATGGGTTGGAAAGTTTCCATGGTATTCCTTCTGGTTTCTTTTGTTTCTGCTCTCCCAAGCGTTTTCTTGATCCTCATCTTGGTTCCACATATGCCCCCACGGGCCACTGACCAAGCTCCCCTCGAAACCTGGACTCACAACAGGATGATTACTACTATCCCTCTTTGCTCTCCTCCGTTAATCGTCCGAAACTCCCAGCTTAGCAACTCAGACTCTTCTCTCAGCTGCTGGTAAAGTTGCTCAAGAGAGTGCATCTGTTCACTTTCAGAGAGAGACTCCGTTAATCGCCGTATCTCCATCTTAGCAACCCTGAGGCTCTTCTCACACGCTGGTAAAGTTGCTCAAGAGAGGGCATCTTGGTTCAGATTTTCAGAGAGAAGCACACTAGGTTGCCTTAAATCACCCTCTGCCCTCTGCACCAAGAGACCTCAGCACTGCAAGTAGTCAGATGCAACTGGAACCCATGCCAAACCCTACCCTTCATGCTATTAAATCAGCAATCCAGGAAGCAACCCTCAAACCTGTCTGAGCTATACCCCATGGCACAAAAGAGAGGGAGGCTGGATTATCCACCCACAAAGCATACCTCCTTCAGCCACCTGGTGGTCTGGTGAGGTGGCCTCTGTGGTCTGGTGGCTAAAAGCCTCCCGCTTCATCCACAACACGTAGAGCCCGGGATCGATTCCCAGGCGGGTGGAAACATCGACACGTTTCCTTACAACACCCTGTTGTCCTGTTCACCTAGCAGCAAATAGGTACCTGGGTGTTAGTCCGACTGGATGTGGGTCCGCATCCTGGGGACAATATTGATGACGTCCCAATGGAAATAATAGACATCCTAGACGACGCACTGACTTTCGTTGGTTTATCCTGGTGTGGCTAACCCTCCTTGGTGTAAAAATATCCGAACGAAATCTTATCATATCTTATCTGATCTTACCAGTGGCCTGTGGGAAGAATCCCAAAGGCCAAAAAGAGAAAGGGATAGGGAGGATGGGTAAGGAAAGGAGGAAAGAAAAGGGAGGATAGGAATAGGGAATGGGGAATGGGGGTGAATTAAGTTGTCTGAGGAAGGACACCAACAGTTCTAATTCCTCAGACCAATATCCTCTTCACCACAGCTGAGCAAGGAGCCTCCTTGAAGAGGAATGGACAAGGAAAACGAGAATACAAACCATAAATACCGATAACAAAAATATTCTAGAAAGTTGCTGCTTTAAACCTAAAACACAGAGTTGGAACTTATTTGGTCCTAGAAGTCCCCAATGGGGGGAAAACACACTGTTTTTTAGGGCCCTTACTAAAATTAGGATATATTGAGGCAACTGTATGTAATAATTAGTAGACCTAAAAACCTTAACGGTAGGTAGTAATAGTGCCTGAATGTAGGCAAACACATAGGTTATGTTCGCTAGGGAGAACTGGCAGAAGCCCAAGTTTGAACGATGAGGATCGGTCTCGAAGACCCCATCGCTTTCCTTCTAATGCTAGACACCATCTGAGCAACAAGTGCCCGTGATCAGCAGTGGCGCCCCCACTGTCTTCACATACTAGACCTGGGTAAATCTGTGGACGCACCTCGCCTCCGACATACCGTAGATGGGTCCTCCTCTGTCAGGCCCATACATAGACAAGACACCCCTTTTTACCATTTTGATTCTGGCCAGCATCTGGGGAAAATTGTGGGTGAGTTGAGCATTGGGCCCCATTGTTTCAGCCGTCATTTCATGACCAGTATGTACTGGTGTCTCTTCTCAGCCTATAATCTAGTGTCCATTTCTGCATTGTCGACAGGGGATAACACACCCCCTGGAACCAGAATTTCTGAGGTGCAGGCAGGTCACTAATAACGATGAATATTTCAGAATTACGGCTCCCCTGTTGCACTGGTTCTGAAGGAAGTCCCAGGGTCTTAAGCTTAGGGAGGTGTGAAGACCATAATAATTTAACTAACACCAAGTAAGTTAGTACTTTCATAGCTTGCATCAGGCAAGTTTCATGCAAAATTCAGCAATTTATGAAAATCTAGTCCTATAAGCACTCAAGAGGCTGAGGTACCGACCTCAGGGCTCGAGTCAACAGAGCTTGCCAGGGTATACAAACTCACATGGCGGCAGTCCCAGGCAAATTTTTCACAGTCTTTTTTTCTCATTATTCACTTTGTTGATGCAGGATTTTTTTTATATTGTGGGCACACTACCACTACAGACCCATTCTTTCCTATGTAGGCCAGCCAGTGTTCTATCCCCAGATTTTTAAGACACTAGAATTTTAGCCTACAAGTACGTGAACCAACCCTGGCCTGAAAATGATGTACTTTAAGTGACTACCTTACAAAGGGTTAAACAGTGATATGTTTTTCCATGTGAATGAAATATCATGTTTAAAGTATATTTTGATTTTTGTGAAAATTATTATAATCAAAAAGAATGGCTAAGCCACAAGGGCTTATACAGTGCTGCAGGGTAGGGAAGAAAGCGAGGGATTGGCAGCAGAAGGGGGAAAGGATATTAGGAGGTTACAAAAACATGGGGCAGGAATAGAGAGGGGGTACAGGGTAGCAGAGATTGAGGTAGAAAAGCTTGAAGGGATCCAAACATCAAGTTTGTGGAGTAAGGTCCATTTTGGCAAAAAGCAATGATAGAATCTGGATGAAAGGTGCGTCCATCAGCGAGAAGGAAGGTAAAGAGAGAGCAGAAGAGTGAATACGACGATTGTAGTAAATTGCGTGCTCATTGATAAAGTTGGCAAGTCTAACAGAATGTGGCTGACCAATAATGTAACCAGACCCAATTTCACAGAGAGAGCAGGGCACCTCTCCATGATAACCCATGGATAAGACGAGTGTGCCCAACGCAAAGGCGGGAGAGAGTAGTCTCCCAACTCAACACCTGTTGACAAGAAGACGGCCAGTAAACTATACATGGTTTAATAGAACAAGTTTTTATTGACAGAGCAACCAACATTGTGCCATTGGAGTGGGGGTGGGTAGCTATTACAGGCAAATAGTTCCCAGAAAAGGAACACCTCTATATGAAATTGGTACATCATGAACTACTACCACAGAGCAGTGTCTGCCTGTTCATTGCCCTGTACATCAACATGACCAGGAACCCAACAAAATACAATATCTTTATGCTTGGTGAGATACAGCAAGAAGCCAAGTGATACAGAGAACTAGGGGGTGAGGCGAATCAAATTTCCGTATAGCCTGTACAAGCACAAGGTAGTCTGAACAACCACAAGTGATGAAACAAAGCTAGATGCGATAGTAATAATTGTTGTCAGTAATGTGCCGCAGTAGTATTTTGTTAATGGACCTATCTTAACTCTAACTTTTGTTCTATAGACCTAGCAAAAACTTTTTAGGGTTAGTATTTAGAAATACCCTAGCAACTTTAATTTCATAGTCCCTTTAGCTTTTTTCTTATCCCCTTTTTTTAATGTCCCTCTTAATGTTCAATATACTTGATTCATAAGATGACCCTCGCCTCTTTTGATTCGCCTAAAAATTCCTTTCTTATGTCCTAGTATATATTTCAGCCTATTATACATCCATTTTGGGTAATTTCTGTTTATCTACATTTTCCTTATGAGGGATCAACCTTCTTTGAGTAGCATGTAATTGTTACAGAAAACTGTCATATTGATAGCTCTATTCGTTACCCCAGTCAACAGATGATAAGTGTTTCTCATAACCCATCGTAATCTGCTAAACAAAAATCTTTGACTGTTTACTGAGATATCCCTACATCCTACTTCCATACAATCTACATGTAATGGATTTGTGGTCGCTCTAGCACCCAAGTACCCTCTGGCGACTTCTAAATTATTTAACAAGGGATTCATTGTTTGTCAGAACTAAGTCAAGCAGGTTATTACCCCTTAGTAGTCTGTCACAAACTGCTTCATAAAACAATCCGAACACTTCTAAGAAATCGTATTATTCTAAATTCCCAGTCAAGAAATTTCCAATCAATAAGACTAAAGTTTAAAGTCTCCTAGAATTACTACATGATCGACTGCCTTGTGGCCCAACAATTTCCTCCCATAGTAGTCTCTTCCCTCTGGTCCCTATCTAAAGTTTGGGGACGGTAAATCACACCTAAAATTAATTTTTCATGCCCCTCTGAAATTCAATCCAAACAGACTCTGTAATGTGTTACTTCTGACTTAATACCTCGATTTAGGCATACAGTTCAGCGATCCCGGACATAATTGCCACCCCACCCCCTTCCGATACATCTATCTACTTTGGAAACAATTATAAAACCCAAGATGTGACATTCTGCAGTGCATGTCCCGACTTTTAGGAATTAAACCACGTCTCAGTAATGGCAAATACATCTATGTTACCTGCACTAGCAACTAGTTTCAACTGTCCCATCTTATTCCTAGCACTGCGGACTATTTGTTTATAAATGTTTAATTGACCCTCCTATCTCTTTACCTTTCCTGCACCTTTCTGTTTATTCCCACCTAAACCTATAACTGGAACAGTCATTGTCAATTATGCGCACTGGCTTTCTCAATATCCCCTCATTTTGCCTATCACTATTCTCACCTAGTACTCATGTTAACTCCCCTGCGACCTTCACAAGTTTACCCGCCACAACCCAAACCAATAACTTTCCTAGTTTAAAAGACTAACAGCACCCTCCACTCCACTGCGTTGGCCAGTGCTCTCCCACCCCCACAACCTAGACCAGTGAACCCATCCCTGCATACATGTCATTTCCTACCAAAGAATTAGTAAGGTTTAATATTTTATTATGGCAACCCTAAACCCATCCAGTGGGCGGTAGTCAAAATAATAAGTAGGAACATAAGTGTCCAGGACTAGACTTCCAAAGTTGTGATAGCTTAGCAAGTTACAATGGGTAACTGAACTAGATCTTGGTCAAACAAGACCAAGTTACACAAAGGAAATGAGCTCCAGTAGAGCTGGTCACACTCATGAATAATTGCAAAGGAAATGAAACATAAACCACATTAATCATGGGAAATTTACAAAGGTTAATGACTCCCGAAAGAGCGGTCAAAAACATGACAAGTTTCAAGGTCATAATTATAAACACGTTACACAATATTACAATCATAGACAAATTACAGAGTAATGGAGCAATAACAAACATAGCAGGGATTCACCATTGCCCCAACAACAGATGTTGCAAAGTGCCTGTCTCCTCCTCGGTATAAGACACCATTGTCAAACAGCAAGCAAGTTTGCCCAGATCATGCTGCTTGCACGAGCACCATCGACCCTCCCCAAGAGGTCCAAGAAGGCCAGTGACGCTCCGTTAACAGCCCGAAGGGAGAGCCCCTAGGGACAGTGTCAGACGACCTGGTGGACGCCAAGTGTGATTGAGATCCCAGCCCTCGTGTGGCACGGATGTTTGGAAGCTGAGAACTGAGTAACACACACTGCCTGTGGCACACCTTTCAGCTGCCTCTCGGTCGAACTCTCACGATGCAGATCCCTGTCGTTGAAGTACCTGTGATTCCCGCACTCCCTGCAGTGCCATCGTCTGACATCGTGGGTTAGGGGAGAAGTACCCTCTACAGATTGGGGATGCGCTGGGTAGTTGGGTGAGTGTGAGGCGTTGGAGACAGGCAGGGGTTAGAGAGTTATGAGAGTCCCAGTTGGTCAATGAATGTTACCCGCAATTGTGTCTCTTACAGTATATTGTCCAGCCATCAATTGACACCACTGCTCTGGACAACCATTCATTTTCCAACTCCTCTCCTTGGCAAAATGCCACAATGACATGTTCCCCCACCCTTCTTCCTAATTATCTCTATCGCTGACCTATACCTGCTAATCATGTACCACACTCCTACGTCTGCCAACACGTTGCCTTCCAGCACTGTGAGACCAGATAATAGTGATTGGCTCCCATTACCTCTCATGATTTCCATCCCAGACGGCTTAACAAATCCTTCATCCCATCCCCAGACAACACACTCTCTTGCCTCCTACCCTATCCTTCAAACAGAATGCCCTATCCATGTACCTAATACTGGCTACCCCAACAACAACAATGTTTTTACCTTCCTTGCTGTCGTCCGGAGTGATGCTCCTGAGTAGTCGACCTCACATTCGGCCAGGTAGCATTACCCCACTTTGTAGAATTCTCCATGACGTTCACGAAGGTCTTTCGTTGGTTTCTAGGGATGTCCTCACTCACGGTCTGCCAATGCTTCCTTGGTGCTCTTTGTGGCATTCCCAGTAGAACAACTCACATTCGTCATTTATCACCGAAAAGATTTGGAAGTTTCCACGGCAGTCATCCTGGTTCCTCGTTTGTTTCTGCCCTCTCCAACCTTTTCTTAATCTTCAGCTTGGTTCCATGTACCCTGACCACTGACCAAGCTCCCTTCTAACCTGGACTCACAACAGGTGGATTACTACGAATCCTCTTGTTCCCTCCGTTAATCGCCGAATCTCCAGTTTAGCAACTCTGAGTTCTTGTCTCTCAGCTGCTGGTAAAGCTCTCAGAGAGAGGGCATCCTGGGTTCAGATTCCAGAGAGCACACAAACAGGTTCTCACAGAGCTAAGTACATACTTCACCACAGAGCTAAGTACACGTCCACCACAGGTTTAAGTACACGTCACCACTGAGCCCTAAGTACACGTCACCACTGACTAAGTACAACGTCACCACTCTGCAACGTACACGACTCCACTGATCTAAGTACAACAACGTCACCCACTGACTAAATACACGACACCACTGAGCTAAGTATCACGTCACCACGAGCTAAGTACACGTCACCACTGAGCAAATTAACACGTCACCACTGAGCTAAGACACGTCACCATGGTAGTCAAGATAAACGCCAACGGACAGTGACAGATTGGTCATTGGTGATGTAAGTGGGGGCGGGTTCAGCTGTTCTTAGGCTCGAACAGTAATGGATGATCACGTTTATCTGTAGGTTAAAATATTAATGGCTGGATTTAGCTGCATTTGTTTGATCCTCCAATTTTGTTCCCATATGCTATCCCCAGTCGACCTCATTTTGTGTTTTGTGTGTGAGTGTATCTATATTGGCCAATGGGTGATGAGTTTGTAATGTCGGTCTGCTAGGCTAGAGTGATGGAGTATTGTGTACACAAGGTGTTGGAATGTCGTTAGTGTTATAAACGTAGGGGTAGGGTACAGACAGATCCCGTGGGTACTCCAGCATTTGTGTGAAGTAGTCGAGAAACAGCCTTGGAATTTGATTTCTCCTAGGTACAGCCTGTCTAGGAAGTTGCAGAGGAGTAACGAGTAGTGAGAGGCAGGTTAAGTTAGTGCAGAGTTTGTAACTTGAAGCCCGTGGTGCCAGACAGTGTCAAAAGCTTTTTCAACGTCTTATGCAACCAGGGCTGTCCTGTTTCTTTTGTTCTGTGTTTATGTGGATGTAGTTGAGAATGATGATAATGGCGTCTTGTGTGGATTCTGTGTGTTCTGAAGCCAAACTGACATCAGAAAAGTAGAGAGTTGACTGTTCCTAGTATGCTAGCGAAGGCGATAGGTTGATGAGTTTTTCAAAGATTTTACCTAAAGTTTTCGAGGAGGCTGAATAGGGCGATAATTTTCTAGGATCATAGTAGGGTCATTTTTGGGTTAGGGAAGAGGAAGCAGTATCAGCATTTGAAGAGGTAAGGGAAGTATCCAAGCAAGGAGGCATTTAGGAGGATGTGTAGGCAGAAATGATAGAGTCAGGAAGGTGATTTATAAGGATAATATGGTTTGGCCAGAGGCGCCAGGAGCCTTGGGAGGAAGGTGGTCTGAGGAGAGTTTTAATGTCTGTGTTGGTGAAAGGAGTGTCGGAGTTCTTGTATGAGGTAATAGAGTCTAGATGAATGTGCTATCTGTGTGTTGTATCTTGTGTGTGATAGTGTTCCAATGTTCTATGATCTGAAATGTGTTTAATAACGATAGGTTGATGGTCCGTGAGGGTGGAAGATGGTTCTCCCAGAAGAGTTTGAAATGTTGGTAGCAGCCTGCGGTCTTAGATGTTGTGTTGTTGTGGTGATGTGGTTTGAATTTTGTTGGTGGGAGTTTGCGGGTCTTATTTTTTATGATAAAGTTTCCAAGAAGGCTTTTGTGTTTTTTTAATACGCTGTTTGTCTGCTTGTTGTATTAGTTGTGACCAGTGATTGTTGTGTGTCTGGGTCTAGACAGTGTAGAAAGTTGTTTCTAAGGTAAGTGATATCTAATCGTAGACCTTTATTAAATCTGTGTTGGTGTTGTAGAGGAAGCGTTTGTGGTAGCAAGATAATTAGTCTTCTTGATCTGAGTGACGTTTGAAGGAATAACGAGTGTGTGAGTTACTTTGGTATAGGTGTAGCTGCTTGTGTTAATGGAGTCCTGGATGAGAACAATTGAGTATCGATGTCAGAGAAGGTTTTGTTGTTATATCATAGGTTAGGTACAATATTTGTCTATTTGTTGTTTTGAAAGCATCCCAGTCAGCAGTCTATGTATAGAAGTGAAGGTGTTGGTAGAATGAGGATATAGGGTTGGAGGAGATGGAGCAAGATGACTGGGATGTGATCAGAGCCTGTAATAGGGCACAGGTGAGATGTAGTGTTTGAAATAAGAACTGGCTTCGTTTTGCCAGAATTATGTCTGTTTGCCTTGGCCCGTTGTGATTTGAAGAAGGTATTGAAGACTAGGCCCGAGATGAATTTAGGTTGTTATGGATAGTGAAGTTGAGTAATTGGTGACCAAGTTGGTTGTTATCTGGTGATATGAAAGCGGTGTGTGTGGCATTCATTTCAGCTAGAAAGGTATGTTGGTTGTTTGTGTCGTTGAAGACTAAAGGAAAGGTTCTGTTGTTTTGAGAATAGTGTTTTGGGCTAGCATAGGTGGTGAAAAAGATAAGGGGCCAGGAGGGTGTTTATTACAGACTGCAAGACAGTGTTGTGATACAAAGGATTGGGATAGATTCGAGTTTATTTGGATTTGACATAGGATTCAACCCCCTCGTTGGGGATCATAGGGGGACTGTAGTGCAGTATACCCATAAATGGCGTATACGTATGAGGTGCTTTTGGAGGCAGGTACTGATTAGCAAAACAATATCTGTTCTCACTGCTTTCAAGGACTCGGCCATAGGTGTCAAATAGTAAAGTAAGAACGTACGTTGAACTGAATCACTTTAAAAACATGATTTAATGGTTTCGTCATATCAAATTAATGTCGGAGGGAGTTGGATTAAAGCCAGTGATAGTGGTGCCAATCAGTGATGCGAGTTTGTAGGTGTTACGACCCGTTTCTGGAGGGGTAGGAAGAGAATGGATCTATTTATAAAAGTTCTTTGCATGTCTGTCAGAAGTTGGGGCTGTTTGTGTTTGAGTTTTATTTTGTTCCTGGAGGAGGTTGAGTTTTACCTGGATGAATTTTTGGTTGAGGAGGTGAGGAGTGGCTAAAAGATGCAGAGGAAGTGGAAGCTTTGGTAGGGATGCAGGAAGTGGAACTATGTACTGGTTAAGGAAGCATAAGCTTTGGTTGGGGAAGAGGATTGTAGTAAAGAGGTCGGGGGAGGGGTGTCGTACAGCAAGCAGTAGGTGTTGGTGGGAGGGGTGGAAGTATGTGTAGAGGGAGGTAGGGGGAGGAGAGCAGGTGGGTGAAGGAAGTGGGGGGTGGAAGGTAGAGGTTGTAGAGGAGGCTTAGAAGAGAAAGCAGGAAAGGAGGGATAATTAAAGAGGGAAGATTGTTAGTGGACAAGATTAGGTGTCATAGTACATGGATTAGTCTGATTGGTAGGCTGAGAGATTACCATCGCAGAGTGGGCAGCAGATGCGAGTTGGCAGTTAGTTTGTAGTCTAGTGTGGGTGGTTAGGTGTAGAAGGAAGGTGATGGTAGTCTGTGTGTTGGTGTTTGGAAGTGTGTAGAGTTAGAGGGGTAGACCAAGTGCGAGGGGCCACCCAGGCATAGTGGGGTATGGTGGGAAGGTATGTAGGATGGAGAGGTGGCAAGGGAAAGTGGTTGGGGAGGAGTAGTTGGCTTTCTCTGAGGTGGAGAGAATGTCATTTCTAGTAGGGGCCCAGGAATTTGCAACATGCATGTGTGACCCACCGCATTAGAACATTTTAGGGGAGGTTGCCAAGTGTTCCAGAAGTGTGCCAGTTTGCTGACCAACTGGAGCAGGTTTTGTGTGGAAGTGCATGAGACTTGTCGTGGGGCCGAATTTGTAGCATTTCAGCATTGTGATGGGTGAAAGGTTTGGAGTGCAGAGGGAGTTTGGAGGATTGGCTGATGGTCTTTGGAAAGAGATTTTTTTTTTACCCCCCTATGATTGAAGAGTGTAGAGGCTTCAGAAGGCAAGTTGAACAGCGTATTTAGAGATGTGTAGAGTTTTCAGGCCTATAAATATCGCAATCAGAGACTTTGTTCTTATAACTAATGTCTTGATTAAGTCATCAATGTTCTGTTATAGAGCAGTCAGGAGAGAATAGTCTACGTGTATTGCGATCCTGTGCATTTGGCGCGGTGCTTCAGGAGTCCAAATAATAGTGAAGCCTCATTTGACAAGTTTGTCTGGTCTCGGTTGAGGTTACGTTTCGTAAGTAATGCTGTCAAGAAGTTCATTTTTTTTTAATCCAGAGTTGGTTTAAAGACTTTATACTGAGAGCGCCAGTGATCTGGTACAGTAAATATTTCCAGAAGATCGTGGCATGATCAGATTTAGAGTATTTGATGTTAAGCGAGCAAAGAATGGGCTTGGAAGAGTTGGGGCATGAAGGCCTAAGAAGCAAGGAGCAGACAGAGTATAGGTGCATGTGTTGGCATTAGAGTGGGTGGTACGTGGAAAGTAGGTGGAAGGCATTGCAGCGCCCGCCATCGTACATTAGATGTGGGTGCCAATCCCCCGTGAAAAAATTGGCTATCAAGTACGGTGAAGTAGACACACGTACATTGCCTGGATATAACTTTAAAGTTTCTTTGTGTATCCGTCTCTGGAGGCACAGGAACTGAGGAGGTGAGCTGTAGCTAGATGAGCACTACTGTGTGCCCTGAACTGGCTGTAAGGCGAGGCAGACCACACGTACAGGCTGAGGCTGGAGACATCAGAAAGCAACAGGAGTGCAAGGGAAGTCTTCCTGCCCTTGGGTAGCAGCCACCGACGCACCAATCCTGATGTTGAACACCGAAGTCCAGTAACCCACCCACACGGTTAAGAGTAACAACTTCTGGCTGTTAGCGATGAGGAGAGCCAACACTATCTGAATGGTCGAGCATACTGTCACATACAGGCTGAGGCGTGGAGACTCAAACAACGGCGAGGAGAGGCAACGACACAGTGCTGTATATCGAGTAGACTAAACACGCACAGTCCTGGGAGCGTGGAGGCTACAGATAGCAAAACAAGGAAGTGCAGAGGGAGCTTCCTGCCCTTGTTAGGGCAACCACCGTCGCCCCAATCCTGAAGGTGAAGACGAAGGTTAGTAACCACCACTCTGAGGATAGTCACCACTCAACACATGGTAATTAGAGAGGCGAGATCCGATCGTCGATGGAGCTGTGTGTCTAATGAATGTGAAGTGTGTTGCGTAACAGAGTGGAGCAGGATGGCTATATATAGGCAGGAAGAGGTGGAGGTAGTAGAAGTAGAAGAGTATTTCGTAGTAGTAGTAGTCGTAGAAGTAGTATAGTATAGTAGTAAGGTAATAGAAAGGTATAGTACAAGAATTGTATATAATAACGACGAAGATTAAATTAATACACATGCACAACACCCGGTATTTGCCTTTTTGTTATTAAAGAATTAATTACTGGAATATTTTTAGTTCTTCCTGGTTAAAAACCGGAGAGAAAATAATTATTTTAAAATCGAGCACATTTCATTCTCTTTGTCATGTAAGATGCCCATAGTTATTTCTAAGGGGGTACCTATCTTATCTACTGACATTGTTCTATAGACCTGGAAAAAAACTTTTTTGGTTAGTTTTTAAGAAGACTCCCTAGCAACTTTAATATCAAAGTCCCTTTTCGCTTTTCTTATCCCCTTTTTAATGTCCCTCTTAAATGACAATAAACAGATTCATAAGAAGAACCCTCACCTCTTTGATATGCCAATAAATACCTTTCTTTAGCCCAAGTAGATATTTCAACCTATTAATACATCCATTTTGGGATCAATACAATTTGATCAAATTTCTTTACATACATGAATAAACTTCTTTGACCTCATTATAGTGTTCAGAAAACTGTCATTTTGATAGTCACATCGTTACCCCAGTCACCAGATATAAGTGTTCTCCTAAGCCCATTGTAATCTGCTAAACAAAAATCTGGGACTGTTACTGAGTTATCCCAACTATCGTACTTCATTTCAATTCTAAATATAATTGTAATTGGTGTTCGCAAGCACCCAGTTCCTCTGAAACTTCTAAATTATTAACAAGGGAATCATTGTTTGCCAGAACTAAGTCAAGCAGGTTATTAAACCCCCCTTTTAGGTTCTGTCACAAACCTCCTTGACTTTGTTCTTGCCAGTAGGGAAACACTAATTAATAATCCTTTTGAGGTTAATGGATAGCTTGGGGAAAGGTGAACACAAATCAGCACAGTTATAATATATCATGGAATTCCCCAAATCAAGCAATCAAGTCTCTCGTCCCTGACTTTCGCTTGGCCTGATTTCACATAGGACTGAAAAATTACTTAGGTGGGCCTGAACTTGAATGACCTGACTAAGGGTCAGGTAGGTGGTGTGGTTTTCCGATATGACTGCTTTCCAGGGCAAGATCAAGCTGCTCAGTCCAATTAATGTTCCAAATAGGGAAATCAGATCAAACAAAAATGATCCTATATTGGATGAACCATAGATTAAAATAACTGATTGGTCCAAAAGAGAGGCATATCTAGGGCCAATCTGAAAAGAGGAGAGGGGCAATTGAGTAAATCGAATCTATTCAGTTAAAGAGAGAAATAAAAAAGGGATTAGAAAAGCAAAAAAGATTAAGAGGTTATAAAAGCTGCAAGAGAACGCAGACTAACCCAAAAGGATTCTTTCAGTATACAAGAATAAGGAAATAGGGACAAAGAAGGCCACTCAAACGTTCCTCGGGTCAATCACTGACATAGATAAGGAAATGTGTAGAATTTTTAACACATACTTTCCTCTCAGTTTTTTACACAGTAGGATACAGCGATATTCCAGTAATGAATAAATTTTGTAGAACAGGACGAATAAATAAACTGTCGCACTATTAGGGTTGTCACAAGAGACATGGTCCTTATGCAAATAGATAAATAAAAAACCGTAACAAATCCCCAGGCCCTGATGAACTGTATGCAAGTGTTCTAAAGGAATGTAAAGAGGAGCTTATCACACCGTTTGGCTAATCTTTTCAACATATCACACTAACAACTGGCATGGTGCCAATAATGGAAAATGGACAATGTGATACCTATTATCAAACAGGTGACAGGTCCTTAGCTTCGAACTATAGACCAATAAGCCTAACCTCCATAGGGGAAAATTTTATGGAAGAATCAATAATTGCCCGAGCAGTTCGTAGCCACCTTGAAAAGCATAAATTAATCAACGAATCTCAGCATGGTTTTAGCAAAAGGGCTGTCCTGCCTTACGAATTAATTAACTTTTTTCACTAAGGTTATGGAGGAGGTAGATCATGGGTAATGAATAAGATATTGTGTATATGACTTCAGTAAGGCTTATTGACAGGGTCCCGACATCAATGCTATTGAGGAAAATTAACTACATGAATAGGAGGAGAAAATTTTTCCTGGATAGAGGCATGGATTGACAAATAGGCAGCAGAGAGTTGCATAAATGGGAGAAATCAGAGTGGGGAAGCGTTCACGAGCGTTCCACAGGGTCCCAGTGTTGGACCCCCTGCTGTTCACAATCTACAATAAACGACATAGAAGATGGCATAAAGATCGAACATCGGCAAGTTTGCGATGACACAAAATAGGCCGTCGAAATCATTCTGACAGACAATCGAGCACTCCAGGAAGATTTGAATAGACAAATGCAGTGGTCGAGAAGTGGGAGATGCGTTTAATATAGACAAAAAAAAAAAAAAAAAATTTGGTGGCAAAAGTTCTAAATGTTGGACAGACAATAACCATGCCACATATAAACTAAATAATGTAGATCTTAATATTACGCGATTGCGAAAAAGATTTTAGGATGTTCTGTTAGCAGTAAATCTGAAACCCAAGACAACAGAGCATAATTGTTCGCAATAAAGCTAATAGGAATCCTTGGCTTCATATCAAGAAACAAAAATAATAGGAGTCCTCAGGTTGTTCTTCAACTCTAAACCATCCTTGTTTAGGCTCATTTAGATTATGCTTGCACAAGTTTTATGGTCACCGCATGTACAGAATTGATATAAATTCTCATGGAAAAATGTACAAAGGAGGATGACAAAGTTGATCCCATGTATCTAAACCTTCCTATGAGGAAATACTAAGGGCCCTGAAACTGCCCTCTCAAGAAAAGACGTAGAATAAGTGGGGATTTGATAGAGGTGTATAAGTGGAAGACAGAAATAAATTAAAGGGGGATGTAAATAGTGTGCTGAAAATATTCTAGCCAAGACATGACTCGGCAGCAATGTCTTAAGATGGAAAAATTCAAGATTGAGAATGGATAAAATAAAAAGAAATTACTGGTTTGGTAATAGAGTAGGTGGATGAGTGGAACAAACTCCCGATTACAGTTATAGAGGCCAGAACGTTGTGGTAGCTTTAAAAATATGTTTGGATAAAATACATGAGGTAGATGTGTGTGGGTGTGATTTAGACCTGATAGCTTGTGCTACCGGTCGGTTGCCGTGTTCCCTCCCATAATTCAATGTGACCAGACCTGACTAGTTGTTGCATTGGCTTAAGCCGTTAGTAGACTTGGACTTGCCTCCATGGGCCAGTAGCCTCTGCCAGTGTTCCTTCGTTCTTCTGTTCTTAAACCAATATCCTGAACTACTTCTAAGAATTCGTATGATTCTAATTCCCAGTCAAGAAATTCAATCAATAGAACAAAGTTTAAGTCTTCCTAGAATTACTACATTAATCATCGCCTTGTGGCCCTAACATTTCTCCCGTAGTAGTCTCCTCCCCCTGGTCCCTATCTAAGATTGGGGATGGTATGAACAAACCTAAATTAATTTTACAAGCCCCTCTGAAAATTGCTATCCAAACAGACACCTGTATGTGTTACTTCAGACTTAATACTCCGTTTTTTATGCAATATTCAACGATCCGGACATACAAATGCCACGCCACCTCCCTTCCCGACCACTTCAATCTACTAGGAACTATTTAAAAAACCCTGACTGGTGACATTCTGCAGGCAATGTCCAGACTTTTAAATTAAACACGTCTGCAGTTATGGCAAATACATCAATAACCTGCACTAGCAACAATGTCTCGACTACGTCCATCTTATTCTAGCACTGGCGTACTATTTTGTGTCATATATATATTTAAACAGACCTCCTCTGTCCTTTAACCCTTCCTGCCTCCTTTCTGTTTATTCCACTAAACCTATTACTGTCCTTGTCAATTAGAGCCATTGCTTTCCAATATCCACCTCATTTTGGCCTAGTTACTAGTTCTCCTAGTACTCATATTACTTAACACTGCAACTTCACTGTTTTCCTGCCAAAACCCTACCACTACCTATTCCTAGTTTAAAGACCTAACTGCTCCCTCACAGTATTTGGCAAGTGCTCCCACCCAAGACCTAGATAAGTGAACCCATCCCCTGGCATACATGACATTTCTGCAATAGAAGAAGGCCCAGTTGTCAATTGAATATACCTGCATTTCCCTTACAGTATTTGTCCAGCCAGCAATGACACCATTGCTCTGGGATAAACCATTCCATTTCCAACTCCTCTCCTTGGCAAAATGCAACATAATAGCAGGTACCCACCCTTTCTTCCTAATTAACTCTACAGCTTTACCCTATAAACCTGCTATCAGGTTCCTCACTCCTACGTCTGTCCAACTCGTTGCCTCCAGCACTGAGACACATAAAGAATTGCTGCCCAATACCTACTCATGATGTCATTTCAGGGATACTAACAAAATCCATCATCCTAGTCCCGAGGAAACACTTCCTCTGCCTCCTACCCTATCCTTCAAGCAGAATGCCCTATCCATGTCCTAATCTGGCTATCCCCAACAACCACAATGTTTAATACCTCCTTGGCGTCGTCTTTCGTGATGGTCCCAGTAGTCGACTCACCTTCCTCAGTTACATTACACCACATGTGGGATTCGTCATGACGTTGCCGATGACTTTACGTTGGGTTTTCTAGGATGTCTCACTTCACTTTCTGCCATCTTCCTTGTGCGCTCGTTGTGGCGATCCAAGTAGAACACATTTGTCAGTAGCAGCACCGAGATGGGTTGGAAAGTTTCCATGGTATTCCTTCTGGTTTCTTTTGTTTCTGCTCTCCCAAGCGTTTTCTTGATCCTCATCTTGGTTCCACATATGCCCCCACGGGCCACTGACCAAGCTCCCCTCGAAACCTGGACTCACAACAGGATGATTACTACTATCCCTCTTTGCTCTCCTCCGTTAATCGTCCGAAACTCCCAGCTTAGCAACTCAGACTCTTCTCTCAGCTGCTGGTAAAGTTGCTCAAGAGAGTGCATCTGTTCACTTTCAGAGAGAGACTCCGTTAATCGCCGTATCTCCATCTTAGCAACCCTGAGGCTCTTCTCACACGCTGGTAAAGTTGCTCAAGAGAGGGCATCTTGGTTCAGATTTTCAGAGAGAAGCACACTAGGTTGCCTTAAATCACCCTCTGCCCTCTGCACCAAGAGACCTCAGCACTGCAAGTAGTCAGATGCAACTGGAACCCATGCCAAACCCTACCCTTCATGCTATTAAATCAGCAATCCAGGAAGCAACCCTCAAACCTGTCTGAGCTATACCCCATGGCACAAAAGAGAGGGAGGCTGGATTATCCACCCACAAAGCATACCTCCTTCAGCCACCTGGTGGTCTGGTGAGGTGGCCTCTGTGGTCTGGTGGCTAAAAGCCTCCCGCTTCATCCACAACACGTAGAGCCCGGGATCGATTCCCAGGCGGGTGGAAACATCGACACGTTTCCTTACAACACCCTGTTGTCCTGTTCACCTAGCAGCAAATAGGTACCTGGGTGTTAGTCCGACTGGATGTGGGTCCGCATCCTGGGGACAATATTGATGACGTCCCAATGGAAATAATAGACATCCTAGACGACGCACTGACTTTCGTTGGTTTATCCTGGTGTGGCTAACCCTCCTTGGTGTAAAAATATCCGAACGAAATCTTATCATATCTTATCTGATCTTACCAGTGGCCTGTGGGAAGAATCCCAAAGGCCAAAAAGAGAAAGGGATAGGGAGGATGGGTAAGGAAAGGAGGAAAGAAAAGGGAGGATAGGAATAGGGAATGGGGAATGGGGGTGAATTAAGTTGTCTGAGGAAGGACACCAACAGTTCTAATTCCTCAGACCAATATCCTCTTCACCACAGCTGAGCAAGGAGCCTCCTTGAAGAGGAATGGACAAGGAAAACGAGAATACAAACCATAAATACCGATAACAAAAATATTCTAGAAAGTTGCTGCTTTAAACCTAAAACACAGAGTTGGAACTTATTTGGTCCTAGAAGTCCCCAATGGGGGGAAAACACACTGTTTTTTAGGGCCCTTACTAAAATTAGGATATATTGAGGCAACTGTATGTAATAATTAGTAGACCTAAAAACCTTAACGGTAGGTAGTAATAGTGCCTGAATGTAGGCAAACACATAGGTTATGTTCGCTAGGGAGAACTGGCAGAAGCCCAAGTTTGAACGATGAGGATCGGTCTCGAAGACCCCATCGCTTTCCTTCTAATGCTAGACACCATCTGAGCAACAAGTGCCCGTGATCAGCAGTGGCGCCCCCACTGTCTTCACATACTAGACCTGGGTAAATCTGTGGACGCACCTCGCCTCCGACATACCGTAGATGGGTCCTCCTCTGTCAGGCCCATACATAGACAAGACACCCCTTTTTACCATTTTGATTCTGGCCAGCATCTGGGGAAAATTGTGGGTGAGTTGAGCATTGGGCCCCATTGTTTCAGCCGTCATTTCATGACCAGTATGTACTGGTGTCTCTTCTCAGCCTATAATCTAGTGTCCATTTCTGCATTGTCGACAGGGGATAACACACCCCCTGGAACCAGAATTTCTGAGGTGCAGGCAGGTCACTAATAACGATGAATATTTCAGAATTACGGCTCCCCTGTTGCACTGGTTCTGAAGGAAGTCCCAGGGTCTTAAGCTTAGGGAGGTGTGAAGACCATAATAATTTAACTAACACCAAGTAAGTTAGTACTTTCATAGCTTGCATCAGGCAAGTTTCATGCAAAATTCAGCAATTTATGAAAATCTAGTCCTATAAGCACTCAAGAGGCTGAGGTACCGACCTCAGGGCTCGAGTCAACAGAGCTTGCCAGGGTATACAAACTCACATGGCGGCAGTCCCAGGCAAATTTTTCACAGTCTTTTTTTCTCATTATTCACTTTGTTGATGCAGGATTTTTTTTATATTGTGGGCACACTACCACTACAGACCCATTCTTTCCTATGTAGGCCAGCCAGTGTTCTATCCCCAGATTTTTAAGACACTAGAATTTTAGCCTACAAGTACGTGAACCAACCCTGGCCTGAAAATGATGTACTTTAAGTGACTACCTTACAAAGGGTTAAACAGTGATATGTTTTTCCATGTGAATGAAATATCATGTTTAAAGTATATTTTGATTTTTGTGAAAATTATTATAATCAAAAAGAATGGCTAAGCCACAAGGGCTTATACAGTGCTGCAGGGTAGGGAAGAAAGCGAGGGATTGGCAGCAGAAGGGGGAAAGGATATTAGGAGGTTACAAAAACATGGGGCAGGAATAGAGAGGGGGTACAGGGTAGCAGAGATTGAGGTAGAAAAGCTTGAAGGGATCCAAACATCAAGTTTGTGGAGTAAGGTCCATTTTGGCAAAAAGCAATGATAGAATCTGGATGAAAGGTGCGTCCATCAGCGAGAAGGAAGGTAAAGAGAGAGCAGAAGAGTGAATACGACGATTGTAGTAAATTGCGTGCTCATTGATAAAGTTGGCAAGTCTAACAGAATGTGGCTGACCAATAATGTAACCAGACCCAATTTCACAGAGAGAGCAGGGCACCTCTCCATGATAACCCATGGATAAGACGAGTGTGCCCAACGCAAAGGCGGGAGAGAGTAGTCTCCCAACTCAACACCTGTTGACAAGAAGACGGCCAGTAAACTATACATGGTTTAATAGAACAAGTTTTTATTGACAGAGCAACCAACATTGTGCCATTGGAGTGGGGGTGGGTAGCTATTACAGGCAAATAGTTCCCAGAAAAGGAACACCTCTATATGAAATTGGTACATCATGAACTACTACCACAGAGCAGTGTCTGCCTGTTCATTGCCCTGTACATCAACATGACCAGGAACCCAACAAAATACAATATCTTTATGCTTGGTGAGATACAGCAAGAAGCCAAGTGATACAGAGAACTAGGGGGTGAGGCGAATCAAATTTCCGTATAGCCTGTACAAGCACAAGGTAGTCTGAACAACCACAAGTGATGAAACAAAGCTAGATGCGATAGTAATAATTGGAGCGGGGAGGTACGATACAACAGGAGTGCAGAGGGAGGCTTCTGCCCTTGGGTAGGCAACCCCCGACGCCCCAATCCTGAAGGTGAAGACGAAGGTTTAGTAACCACATCTGAGGATAGTCACACTCAACACGGGTAATTAGAGAGGCGAGATCGATCGTCGATGAGCTGTGTGTCTAATGAATGTGAAGTGTGTGCGTAACAGAGGTGGAGCAGGATGGCTATATATAGGCAGGAAGAGGTGGAGGTAGTAGTAGTAGTAGTAGTAGTCGTAGTAGTAGTAGTCGTAGTAGTAGTAGTAGTAGTAGTAGTAGTAGTAGTAGTTATAGTAGTACAAGAATTGTATATAATACCGACAAGATGAAATTAATACACATGCACAACACCCGGTATTGTGCCTTTTTGTTATTTAAAAATTAATTACTGGAATATTGTTAGTGTCTTCCTGTGTAAAAACCGAGAGAAAATAATTATTTAAAATCGAGCACATTTCATTCTCTTTGTCAGTAAGATGCCCATAGTTATTTCTAAGGGGACCTATCTTATCTCTGACTTTTGTTCTATAGACCTGAAAAAAACTTTTTGGTTAGTTTTAGACTCCCTAGCAACTTTAATTTCATAGTCCCTTTTAGCTTTTCTTATCCCCTTTTTAATGTCCCTCTTAATGTCAATATACTGATTCATAAGATGACCCTCACCTCTTTTGATATGCCTATAAATTCCTTTCTTATGCCCTAGTAGATATTTCAACCTATTATTCATCCATTTTGGATCATTACTATTTGATCTAATTTCTTTATACATGATAAACGTTCTTTGAGCCTCATGTATAGTGTTCAGAAAACTGTCATTTTGATAGTTCTCTTCGTTACCCCAGTCAACAGATGATAAGTGTTCTCTAAGCCCATTGTAATCTGCTAAACAAAAATCTGGGACTGTTACTGAGTTATCCCTACTATCGTACTTCAATTCAATGCTAAATATAATTGATTTGTGGTCGCTAGCACCCAGTTCCTCTGAAACTTCTAAATTATTAACAAGGGATTCATTGTTTGCCAGAACTAAGTCAAGCAGGTTATTACCCCTTGTAGGTTCTGTCACAAACCTCCTTGACTTGGTTCTTGCCAGTAGGGAAACACTAATTAATAATCTTGAGGTTAATGATGAGCTTGGGGAAAGTGATCACAAATCACTCAGTTTTAATATATCATGGAATTCCCCTAATAATGGCAATCAAGTCTCCGTCCCTGACTTTCGCTTGGCTGATTTCATAGGACTGAAAAAATTACTTAGGTGGGCTGAACTGGAATGACCTGACTAAGGGTCAGGTAGGTGGTGATGGTTTTCCGATATGATGCTTTCCAGGGCATAGTTCTAGCTGCTCAGTCAAATTATGTTCCAAATAGGGAAATCAGATCAAACAAAAATGATCCTAAATGGATGAACAATAGATTAAAATATCTGATTGGTCAAAAGAGAGGCATATATAGGCAAATCAAAAGAGGAGAGGGGCAATTGAGAAATCGATATATTCAGTTAAAGAGAGAAATAAAAAAGGGAATTAGAAAAGCAAAAAGAGATTATGAGGTTAAAGTTGCAAGAGAATCGAAGACTAACCCAAAAGGATTCTTTCAGGTATACAGAAGTAAGATCAGGGACAAGATAGGCCCACTCAAAAGTTCCTCGGGTCAGCTCACTGACAGTGATAAGGAAATGTGTAGAATTTTTAACACATACTTCCTCTCAGTTTTTACACAGGAGGATACCAGCGATATTCCAGTAATGATAAATTATGTAGAACAGGACGATAATAAACTGTGCACTATTAGGGTCACAAGTGACATGGTCCTTAGGCAAATAGATAAATTAAAAACCTAACAAATCCCCAGGCCCTGATGAAACTGTATGCAAGGGTTCTAAAGGAATGTAAAGAGGAGCTTAGCACACCTTTGGCTAATCTTTTCAACATATCACTACAAACTGGCATGGTGCCAGATAAGTGGAAAAATGGAAAATGTGATACCTATTTCAAAACAGGTGACAGGTCCTTAGCTTCGAACTATAGACCAATAAGCCTAACCTCCATAGTGGGAAAATTTATGGAATCAATAATTGCCGAGGCAGTTCGTAGCCACCTTGAAAAGCATAAATTAATCAACGAATCTCAGCATGGTTTTACAAAGGGGCGTTCCTGCCTTACGAATTTATTAACTTTTTTCACTAAGGTATTTGAGGAGGTAGATCATGGTAATGAATATGATATTGTGTATATGGACTTCAGTAAGGCTTTTGACAGGGTCCCACATCAGATGGCTATTGAGGAAAATTAAAGCACATGGAATAGGAGGAGAAATTTTTTCCTGGATAGAGGCATGGTTGACAAATAGGCAGCAGAGAGTTTGCATAAATGGGGAGAAATCAGAGTGGGGAAGCGTCACGAGCGGTGTTCCACAGGGGTCAGTGTTGGGCCCCCTGCTGTTCACAATCTACATAAACGACATAGATGAGGGCATAAAGAGCGACATCGGCAAGTTTGCCGATGACACCAAAATAGGCCGTCGAATTCATTCTGACGAGGACATTCGAGCACTCCAGGAAGATTTGAATAGACTAATGCAGTGGTCGGAGAAGTGGCAGATGCAGTTTAATATAGACAAATGCAAAGTTCTAAATGTTGGACAGGACAATAACCATGCCACATATAAACTAAATAATGTAGATCTTAATATTACGGATTGCGAAAAAGATTTAGGAGTTCTGGTTAGCAGTAATCTGAAACCAAGACAACAGTGCATAAGTGTTCGCAATAAAGCTAATAGAATCCTTGGCTTCATATCAAGAAGCATAAATAATAGGAGTCCTCAGGTTGTTCTTCAACTCTATACATCCTTGGTTAGGCCTCATTTAGATTATGCTGCACAGTTTTGGTCACCGTATTACAGAATGGATATAAATTCTCTGGAAAATGTACAAAGGAGGATGACAAAGTTGATCCCATGTATCAGAAACCTTCCCTATGAGGATAGACTAAGGGCCCTGAAACTGCACTCTCTAGAAAGACGTAGAATTAGGGGGGATTTTGATTGAGGTGTATAAGTGGAAGACAGAAATAAATAAAGGGGATGTAAATAGTGTGCTGAAAATATCTAGCCTAGACATGACTCGCAGCAATGGTTTTAAGTTGGAAAAATTCAGATTGAGGAAGGATATAGGAAAGTACTGGTTTGGTAATAGAGTTGTGGATGAGTGGAACAAACTCCCGAGTACAGTTATAGAGGCCAGAACGTTGTGTAGCTTTAAAAATAGGTTGGATAAATACATGAGTAGATGTGGGTGGGTGTGAGTTAGACCTGATAGCTTGTGCTACCAGGTCGGTTGCCGTGTTCCTCCCTTAAGTCAATGTGACCTGACCTGACTAGGTTGGGTGCATTGGCTTAAGCCGGTAGGAGACTTGGACTTGCCTCGCATGGGCCAGTAGGCCTTCTGCAGTGTTCCTTCGTTCTTATGTTCTTAAAACAATCCTGAACTACTTCTAAGAAGTCGTATGATTCTAAATTCCCAGTCAAGAAATTCCAATCAATATGACTAAAGTTTAAGTCTCCTAGAATTACTACATTATCATGCCTTGTGGCCCTAACAATTTCCTCCCGTAGTAGTCTCCCCTGGTCCCTATCTAAGATTGGGGGATGGTATATCACACCTAAAATTAATTTTACATGCCCCTCTGAAAATTCTATCCAAACAGACTCTGTATGTGTTACTTCAGACTTAATACCCGTTTTTATGCAATAGTTCAAGCGATCTCGGACATACAATGCCACCCCACCTCCCTTCCCGACACTTCTATCTACTTGGAACTATTTAAAACCCTGAATGTGACATTCTGCAGGCATGTCCTGACTTTTTTTTAATTAAACCACGTCTCAGTTATGGCAAATACATCAATGTTACCTGCACTAGCAACTAGTCTCGACTCGTCCATCTTATTCCTAGCACTGCGACTATTTTTTTAATATATTTTTAAAGACCCCCTTGTTTCTTTACCCTTCCCCCTGCTCCTTTCTGTTTTTCCCACTAAACCTATTACTGTCCTTGTCAATAGTGCCTTTGGGTTTTTCCAATACCCACCTCATTTTCCCTATTATAGTTCCCCTAGTACAATTACTCACTGCAAATTCACTGTTTTCTGCCAAAACCCTACACTAACTATTCCATTTAAAGACCTAAAAGCCCCTCCACTGTATTGGCAAGGCTCCCCCCCAGACCCAGATAAATGAACCCTAAACCCTGGATACATGTCATTTCTGCAATAGAAGAGGGCCCATTGTCAAAGAATGTTACCGCTTTTTTCCCTTTCAGTATTTGTCCACCAGCAATTTCACCAATTTTCTGGAAACCATTTATTTCCAACCCTCTCCTTGGCAAATGCAAAAATAAAAGGTTTCCCACCTTTCTCCCCAATTACTTACCTACCTATACCCCTTAAAAATAGGTCCTCACCCCACGTCTGCCAAAATCGTTGCCCCCAGCACTGAGCACATAAAGATTTCCCCTTCTCTCGAGTCATTCAGAGGGTAACAATTCCTTCATCCCAGTCCCCGGAAACACATTCTCTGCCCCCTACTCCCACCTTCAAGCAGAATGCCCCCATCCATGTGCCTAATCTGCATCCCCCAAAAAAAAATTTTTCCTTCTTGGCGTCGTCTTTCTGAGGGCCCATAGTCGCTCACATTCCTCAGGTAGCATTACACCATTGTGGGATTTGTCAAGACGTTGCGATGGGTTTTGTTGGGGTTTTTAGGGGTGTCTCACTCACGTTGCCAATTTCTTTCCCTTTGGGGCTCGTTGTGGGCTTTCCTGTAGAACACATTTGTCAGGTAGCCCGAAATGGGTTGAAGTTCCATGGAGTCTTCTGGGTTTTTGTTTTTTCTGCCCCTCCCGCGTTTTTTTGATCCCAGCTTGGTTCCCTGTTTCCGGCCCCTGCCCAAACCCCCTCTTAAACCCGGGGACCACAACAGGAGGATTTCTACGAATCCCCTTGTCTCCCCCGTTAAAACGCCGTATCTCCCGCTTAGCAAATCTGAGTCTTCTCTCAGCTGCGGTAAAAATTGCTCAAGAGAGGGCACCCGGTTAAAATTTTAGAGAGGCATCCGTTAATCGCCGTATCCCAGCTTTGCAACCCGAGCTCTTTTCCCCAGGCTGGTAAAGTTGCTCAAAGAGGGCATTTGGTTCAGTTTCAGAGAGACACCTAGTGCCAGAAATCACCCTTGCACCCCCAAAAGGACCTCAGCACTGCAAGTAGTGCAGATGCAAATGGAACCATGCCCTACCCTAAAACCTTTTGTAGTAAATCAGCAAACCCCGGGTAGCAACCTCAAACATGTCGGCTACCCAGTGCACAAAGAAGGAGGTGGGTATCCCCCACAAACTACCCCCTTCAGCCACTGGGGGTCTGGGGTGGTGGCCCGGTGGTTGGGGGCTAAAGCTCCGCTTCCACACGGAGACCCGGGTTTGATTCCCGGGGGGGGGAAACATTTCGAACGTTTCCTTACAAAACCCGTTGTCTGTTCACCTGCGCAAATAGGTACCTGGGTGTTAGTCGACTGGTGTGGGTCGCATCCTGGGGGACAAGATTGAGGACCCCAATGGAAATAAGTTAGACAGTCCTAGACGACGCACTGACTTTCTTGGGTTATCCTGGGTGGCTAACCCTCCGGGGTTAAAAATCCGAACGAAATCTTATCTTATCTTATCTTATCTTACCAGTGTGCCTGTGGGAAGAATCCCAAAGGCCAAAAAGAGAAAGGGGATAAGGGAGGGATGGGAAGGAAGAGGAGGAAAGGGAAAAGGGAGGATAGGATAGGGAATGGGGAATGGGGGGGAATTAAGTTGTCTGAGGAAGGACACCAACAGGTCTAATTCCTCAGACCAAGAGCCTCTTCACCACACCAAGGAGCCCTCCTTGAAGAGGAAATGGGACCAAGGAAACGAGAATACAACCATAAATACCATACAAAAATATGCTAGAAAGTTGCTGCTTTAAACCTAAAACACAGTGTTGGAACTTATTTGGTCCTAGAAGTCCCAATGGGGGAAAACACACTGTTTTAGGGCCCTTACTAAAATTAGGATTATTGAGGCAACTGTATGTAATAATAATGTAGACCTAAAACCTTAACGTAGGTAGTAATAGGCCGAATGTAGGCAAACACTAGGTTATGTTAGCTAGGGAGAACTGGCAGCCCAAGTTTGAACGATGAGGAGCGGGTCTCGAAGACCCCAGCGCTTCCTTCTAAGGCTAGACACCATCTGAGCAACAAGTGCCGTGATCAGCAGGTGGCGCCCCCACGTGTCTTCACATACTAGACCTGGGGAAATCTGGTGGAAGCACCTCGACATACCGTAGATGTCCTCCTCTGTCAGGCCCATACAGTAAGACAAGACACCCCTTTTTACCATTTGATTCTGGCCAGCATCTGGGGAAAATTGTGGGTGAGTTGAGCTGTGGGCCCCTTTGTGCAGCCGGCAGTTCATGACCAGTATGTACTGGTGTCTCTTCTCAGCCTATAAGCTAGTGTCCATTTCTGCATAGTCGTCTAGGGGATACACACCCCCTGGGAACAGGATTTCTGAGGTGCAGGCAGGTCACTAATAACGATTGAATATTGCAGAATTACGGCTCCCGGTTGCACTGGTTCTGAGAGGAAGTCCATGGGCTAAGCTTAGGGAGGTTGAAGACCAGAATAGATTTACTAACACCAAGTAAGTTAGTACTTTTCACGTGCATGCAGGCAAGGTTTCTTGCAAAATCAGTCATTTATGAAAATCTATCCTATAAGCCACTCATGAGGCTGAGGTACCGACCTCAGGGCTCGATGTCAACAGAGCTTGCCAGGGTAGACAACTCACATGGAGGCAGTCCAGGCAAATTTTCACAGTCTTTTTTTCTCATTATGCACTGTGTGATGCAGGATTTTTTTATATTGTGCACACTGACCACACAGACCCATTCTTTCCTATGTAGGCCTGCCAGTGTTCTTCCCCCAGATTTGAAGACACTAGAATTTAGGCCTACAAGTACGTGACCAACCCTGGCTGAAATGATGTACTTGTAAGTGACTAACCTTCAAAGGGTTAAACAGTGATATGGTTTTTCATGTGAATGAAATATCATGTGTTATAGTATATTTGATTTTTGTGAAAATTATTATAATCAAAAAGAAATGCTAAGCCACAAGGGCTATACAGTGCTGCAGGGTAGGGAAGAAAGCGAGGGTATTGGGCAGCAGAAGGGGGAAAGGATGATTAGGAGGTTACATAAAACAGTGGGGCAGGAATAGTGAGGGGGTACAGGGTAGCAAGAGATTGAGGTAGAAAGAGCTGAAGGGATCATCATCAGAGTTTGTGGAGTAGGTCAGTTGTTGGCAAAAAGTCAATGAGAGAATCTGGATGAAAGGTGCGTCCATCAGCGAGAAGGGAAGGTAAAGAGAGAGCAGAAGAGTGAAGACGACGTTGGAGGTAAATTGCGTGCTCATTGATAAAGTGGGCAGTCTAACAGAATGTGGCTGACCAATAATGGAACCTGACAATTTTCACAGAGAGGAGCAGGGCACCTCTCCATGAGATACCCATGAGTAAGACGAGTGTGGCCAACGCAAAGGCGGGAGAGAGTAGTCTCCCAACCTCAACACTGGTGACAAGAAGACGGCCAGTAAACTATACTTGGTTTAATAGAACAAAGTTTGTTATTGAGCAGAGCAGACCAACATTGTTGCCAATGGGAGTGAGGGTGGGTAGCTATTACAGCAAAATAGTCCAGAAATGGAAAAACCTCTATATGAAATTGGTACATCATGTACTACTGACCACAGAGCAGTGTCTGCCTGTTCATTGCCCTGTACATCAACATGACCAGGAACCCAACAAAATACAATATCTTTATGCTTGGTAGAGATACAGCAGAGCCCAAAGTTGGATACAGAGAACTAGGGGGTGAGGCGTATCAAATTTCCGTATAGCCTGTACAGCACTAAGGGAGTCTGAGACAACCACAAGTGATGAAACAAGCATAGATGCGATAGGAATAAGTGCTGCAAGAATGGCATACAATCAGCAGTAAAAATACTAGCCGAAGATAGTAAATGCCCTTGCACGACACTGTCCGGAAACACTGCTGCGAATCCGACGCCATGAGAAGATTTAGAGCCATCTGTGTACACTGCGATGGCATGAGAATGAGAGTGGAAGCGGAAGAAAAAGACAGCAGGAAGCCACCATAGACAGTTGGTCTTTCGAGCAAGGAAGTGAGAAGGCACAGACCCGAACAGCTGGAACTTCCCAGGGGGGTAGGGAAAAGTGAGATGCTACATGAACATATAAAGGCGGTAACTGAAGGGAAGACAAGAGCAAATGTAGGCAAAGAGAGAAGGGATGGAGCAAACAGGGGCAGCAAACAAATAAAGAATGTCTACTAACATCAGTGACCATTCTATAAATGAAGGATTGTGGAGATTGTGAGAACGAGCAAAGTAGCGAAGGCAATGGGCATCACGCCGATCAGACAAGGATGGAACATTCACTTCTGCATAGAGTCTCTCAACAGGGGAAGAGTGAAGAGCACCAAGACATAAACACAATCCTTGGTGATGGTAGGATTAAGGTTAGAGAGAGTAGCAGGAGAGGCCGATGAACAGATCTGGTCACCATAATCCAGTTTCGATGAGGGCTGAATGCAGGCGAAGGAGAGTTCGATGATCAGCTTCCCATGAAAGATGAGCAAGGGTTTTAAGAAGGTTCAGCAGGCTGTGACAAGTTGACTTTAGAGAGGTAATGTGGGGTTTCCAGGATAACCTACGGTCAAAGAGAAGGCCAAGAAATCTGATTATCACGTTCAGGGATATGGGAGCCATAGAGGTACAAAGGATGATCGGAGAAGACAGAGCATCTAGTGAAAGCAATTTGGCGAGTTTTTTGTACTGGAAAATTTAAACCCATGCATGGTGACCATTTGGAAACACGGTCACTGCATGCTGGAGAGAAACTGTGATGAGGTGACAACCAGCACCTGTGCAAGCAATAGCAGTCATCTACATAGAGTGATGACTAAATATTGGATGGAAGAACAGAGGCCAAATCATTTATAGCAAGGGGAAAAAGTGTTGTGCTCGGAACGCATCCCTGAGGGACACCTTCAGCTTATTTTATTTATTTATTAATTTGAACATGATACAGAGAAGTACAATAGAATACAGTTAAGTGCAGCATGCCAAAGCCCCTTGCATGCAGAGCATTATGGGCTTGGACAAGTCCGGGGAGAGCACATTGTTAACTCGAACATGGAAATGTATGTCAGTTAAAAAGTTCTTTAGGAAAGATGGTAGATTACATTGGAGGTCTAAGGAGTGGGCTTGGGCCAAAATATTATACCTCTAAGATGTGTTATATGCCTTTTCAAGGTCAAAAATATGGCAATAACTGAGTGGTTATTCGCAAAGGCATTACGAACATAAGTATCCAAACGTAGTAAGGGGTCTATTATAGAATGGCACTTATGAAAACCATGTTGACGAGTAGAGATTATTATTATTATTATTATTATTACTATTATTATTATTATTATTATTAATTATTATTATTATTATTATTATTATTATTATTATAATCAAGGGGGAAGCATTAAACCCATAGGATTATACAGCACTGGGTGGATGTGGAAATCATTCAGGCTTAATTCGGGAACTGGAACACAGATCCAATTCCCTAAATCAAGAACCCCTCACCAACATCAAGGAACCTTCCCTGAGGGGAACGAGTGGAGAGACTGTTGTGTGTCTCTAAATACCACATTAAACATCTATTTACCAGACATTCCATCACTTTGCAAACTGCACTGGTAAGAGCGATGGGACGATTAGTGGGAGGCTTCATGTCTCGCAGTACCCGGTTTGCAGAAAGGGAGAACAATGGCAGATTTCCACAGCTGTGGAAGAACTCCTTGTGACCAAATAAAATTGAAAAGGCATAAGTCAGCAAGGGCTGACTGATGTAAATGTAACATACGAATATGAATGTCGTCGGGCCCAGCTGTCGATGATTGGCAAGCTGAGAGTGTTGCCTCCAGTTCCTGATGTGTAAAAGGAACATTATACTGTTCTTCTCTGAGAGAAGAAAAGTCCAAGGGTGCTAACTCTATAGCAGACTTTGAGGAAAAGAAACGAGGGCAGAGATGGAGCCAAGAGAGTATGGATCAGATGATTGCCAATTTCAATGGCAACGTCAAGAGGGTTTGCTATATCAACACCAGCAACCTGCAAAACAGGAGCTGGGTCAGGAGAACATTTACCACTTAATTTCTGTACTTTTTTCCAGACTGCACTCATAGAGGACGCAGAGGTGATGGAGGCATAATCTCGCCAGCAAGTGCGTTTAGCATCACGGATGACACTGTGAGCGATCGCACTCTTCTGCTTAAAATCAAAGTCTCTCAGTGGTTCTATTATACCGGTACCTGCCCCAAACAGCGCGCTTCAAACATACTGCACGAGCACAAGCAGGAGACCACCAAGGCACGCATTTCTGAGAACGTTTGCCCGAGGTTTGGGGTATAGAATGAGATGCTGTGGTTAAAACTGAGGACGAGAAGAGTGTAAAAGCTCATCAATGGAGGACGAAGAAGGAGACTCACTAAAAACAGTTAGCTGTGAGTAAAGGTCCCAATTTGCTCGATCAAATTGCCAGCGTGGGTTACGAAGAAGTGGTGAATATGAAGGGGAAGTAAGAATGGTTGGAAAATGATCACTGTCATGTAAAGCCGGGAGAACAGACCAGGTGAAGTCTAGTGCGGCAGAGGAAGAGCAGACTGAGTGATTGATGCAAGAGATAGTATGAGTCCGAGGATCAAAATGGGTGTGAGTACCTGTATTTAAAACATGGAGGGGGTAGGAAGTAAGAAAAGCCTCTAGCTGAATGCCACAGGAATCACAGTGGGACCCCCAAGAGGAAATGATGGGCATTAAAATCACCAAGTAACAGAAGTGGTGGTGGAAATGACGAAACAAGAAAGGCAATATCCAGAATAGATAATGCTTGAGAAGGGAGAGAGATACAAACAGAATGTATACCACTTATGCAGGTAGATACGAGCTGTAGTGTAATGCAGCGAAGTTTTAACAAATACCTGATGGTACGGAATATCAGTGCATAATAGAAGGGCACTTTCGTTAAAGGTCCCATCAGGAAAAGGATCCGAAGAATAAAATAAATTATAGCCTGAGATGGGATAGATAACAGCAGAGTGTAATTTTGGTTCTTGTAAGCAAACAAAAACAGGGGAAAATTGGGAGAGCAACGTCTGAAGCTCACCCCGATTACCCCTGAGGCCGCGTATATCCCACTGTAAATAGGCCATGATTGGCAACGATAAAGATACTAGGAATCCACAGGTAAGGGTACTTACGGACTAGAGGGATTAGAAAAGTCCACATGCAGTGGCAGTGGAAAACGTTCAAGCAGCAAAGGAACGGTGCACTGTGAAGAAAGGAGTTGCGCAGATGGAGAAGAGGAAAGAGAAGGAACAGAGGGTGGATCAGTGTCCATTGATGGTTTGGTCTCTGCAATATATTCAGAGATTGCTTCAAGTGTTTTGGAGTTCAGAGATGCATATGGGAGATAATATTGGAGATGGAAGGAGGAGGAGTTTGATTAAAGATCGGAACTGTAATGGACTGTACCAAGGTAGGGGGAGTGAAAGGGTGGAGGGAACTGGAGAAATGAGGGAGGGGACAGAAAAGGCAGAAACCTGGGAGGTGGCAGAAGAGGAAGAAATTTGGGAGGGGACATGGGGGGAAGGCACATTACAAGGAGGAGGATGAACCTCTACACTTGTAACAGAGCCAGTGAAAGGGGAAGACCAAGGTACAGAGACCGGGAAGGTAAAATGTGGAGATGGAAGAAGGAAAGGAGGGGTTAAAGGAGATTTTTTGGACTTCTGAGAAGCAGAGGGACGATTGGAAGGTGTTATATGAGGTCTTGTCAATACCGGGATTTGTGAGGGAGAACACGAAGAAGTGAGAACAGACTGAGGTGTTGAAGTAGGGACGTCTGAGCTCAGAACAGCAAAAGAATTAGACACAGGAGTGACTATGGGACTGGCAACCACAGAGGAGGCTGCAGAAGATGGGACCCAAAAGTGGGGGGACGTTTTGAAACACGAGAATAAAAAACACCGGGTAGTCTCCCTTGGAGGTGGAGATGAGAAACTGCCATAGTAAAAGGGAGACCTTCTGCCACTTTGAGGCAATGAATTTCCCGCTCATTTAAGAAGACCTGGCAATGGCAAGAGTATGAAGGGTGAGCCTCATGACAATTGAGTCAAGAGAGGTCGACTGCGAGATGTGTTAGAATGGTCATCGGCACCACAGACTGGGCATATGACTAAAGATCTGCAATATTTTGCTGGGTGGCAAATCTCTAGCAATTTCTACACTGTTGCAGTGTAGGGATCACCTTTCGAACTTGTAACCAATGTCCTGCTACATAGAGGATGGGAGTTCATGGCTGTCAAAAGTTAAATGAGCCACATTGCAAGGGTATCTTCTCTGCCCGTGGGCAGGAAGAACATAAGTGTCTACCTTGAGAATTGAGAGATCTTAGAGTTCCTGTTGTTTGAGAATGTCGCTGCCACATGTCTGGAAATTCTGTTGGACTATGGTATGGGGCAGAATAACAGTACCACTACAAGAATTGAGGGAATAATGTTTTTCGATAGTGATAGGAATAGTATCGATATGTGAAAGAGAAAGATCATGAGATTGGGTAGCATTCTGGACTGTGATGATGTGCATACCACTCTCAAGAGCATGAGAGGAAATATCTCTACCAACATGGCATAGGAGTGCTTTGCCAATACTATGGTCGGAAAGATAGGTAGTAGAAGAAGTCGGTCTTAAAGTAAAGAATTTAGTCTATTGTGTGGTCCAAAACTGAGTGTGGAGAGGGAGTGCATGACATGGGAAGGTAACGAAGGTAATGAAGTAACATCATCAGGAGATTGGCACTGGCATTTAGAAGTGAGACCAGAGATGTTCCAACGTAGGATGGGCTGGCGATTCGATTATAATTAAAAAGAAGCGCTAAGCCCCAAGGGCTATATAGCGCTGCAGGGTAGGGAAGGAAGCAAGTGTACTGGGTGGCAGAAGGGGGAAGGGATGATCAGTAGGTTACAGAAAACAGTGGGGCAGGGGATAGTGCAGGGGTAGAGGGTAGCAAGAGATTGAGGTAGAAAGGGCTGAAGGTATTGTAGTGATACTGGTCCTGTGGGGAGCAGCAGCAGGATAATACTGCACCACCTCTTGGGGCCCTTAACAACAACAACAGTTTGGTGTGTGTCATGGGCGCCAACACATGGTGTGTGATTCTCTCCTACTATATCCATTTATCAGTGATGCAGATTACATGGTGAGTTTAAATATGTGGCCTGTAGTTATAACTTTTCTCTTGACATATGCAAGACATCACCATCCCTGTAGAAGCCATTATTAGATGTACTAGTCATTATATTTTGGTGTTGCAGAAGTATATGAAGATTCTATGTTCAATAAAGCTAGAGATAAGGCCTGTGTTTCTATCACAACAAATTTATTGAACATAGAATCCTGGGCTACCTGGTGGTGATCCTGCGCTAGACTCCCATCACAACATGGAGCGTTTACTGAAACCTGAGAGGCTGGACTGTAACCCCAGCTTATCAACGGCTGCTCAGGAATGGAAGCACTGGTTTAAGACTTTCGAAAACTTCTTGGGAGCCCTTCCTAAAGAAGATCTAGATAAACTAAGTCTGCTCATCAATTTTGTGTCACCTAAGATATATGAGGCTATTTCTGAGTGTAATACCTACGAAGATGCTATCAAAACCCTCAAGTCTCAGTATATTAAACCTACAATGAAATCTTTGCACGCTATCGCCTTGCAACTCGCCGCCAGCAGATTGATGAATCCTTAGAGGAATACTTTCAAGCACTGAAAATTTTAGGTAAGGACTGTCACTTCCAAGCAGTGACAGCTGCTCAGTATTGTGAAGAATCCATCAGGGATGCTTTTATCAGTGGCCTGCAATCACCAATAAAGGCAGCGTTTATTGGAGAATAAAACTCTCGACTTAGCCGCTGCCTTTGACCAGGCAAGAGCTCTAGATTCAGCCAGAAGAATTCTAAGTATACAGTACCACTCAGCCTTCTCGAGTGGTAAGTGCTGCAATTCCTGACCAAGACTCTTGCAATGAAGTTACTGTGGAACCTGCCTCAGTGACAGCAGCAGCAGGTACGGTGTGTTTCTTTTGTGGTTTTTCAAGACAATCCACTTCCAAAGTGTCCTGCTCGTGAAGCAATGTGCCATAAATGCCACAAGAAAGGTCACTTTGCTAAAGTATGTCGTGCTAATGCATCAACAAGAGCTAGTGCCTCCACACATTCCAGTTTATCATGCGACTCTAGCAACAGTGACTTCTGCGGCTACTCCAAATTCACTGTCAAAGGCAGTTGTGAAAGTATTCATCAAAGGAACAGAAGTAGATGGTCTTATTGATAGTGGCAGCTCAGAGAGTTTCATCAACCTTGACTTAGTTAAACGGCTCTCCTTGACTCTACATCACTCATCAGGTACCGTTTCCATGGCATCAACATCTCTCTCTATTCAGGACCTTAGGGTTTTGTAAGGTAAATCTCAGAGTTATGGAAAGGATTATCAAGATGTACATTTAGCTATTCTGCCACAACTGTGCTCTGATGTTATCCTTGGTCAGGACTTTCAGAAGCTGCATGGTAGTGTCACCTTAACATATGGAGGTGAACTGCCTCCTCTTGTTGTCTGTGGACTTAGCACTTTAAGGGTAGACCCACCAAAGCTGTTTGCAAATCTTACCGTGGATTGCCATCCCATATCAGCTAAGTCACGCCGCTATTCTTATGAGGATCGGATGTTCATTGAGAAAGAAACTCAGAAGCTGCTGAAGGAGGGTATTATAGAACCGAGTGATTCCCCTTGGCGTGCACAGGTTGTTGTTGTTAAAGATGGTTATAGGAAACGGAGACTGGCTATCGATTACTCTGAGACAATCAACAAGAATACTTTCACAACTGCCTTTGACAGTGAATTTGGAGTAGCCACAGAAGTCACTGTTGCTAGAGTCGCATGATCACTGGAATGTGTGGAGGCACTAGCTCTTGAAGTAAGTTGTTGTCAAAAAGTCAATGAGAGAGTTCGGATGAAAGGTGGGTCCATCAGCGTGAAGGGAAGGTTAAGAGAGAGCAGCGGAGCGAAGATGACGTTGGAGGTAAACTCTGCATGCTCGTTGATAAAGTGGGTAATCTAACAGAATGTGGCTGACCGATAATGGAACCTGAGAATTCTCACAGAGAAGAGCAGGGCGCCTCTCAATGAGATATCCATGAGTAAGACAAGTATGGCCAATGCGAAGATGGGAGAGAGTAGTCTCCCAACCTTGACACTGGTGACAAGAAGATGGCCAGTAACCTATACTCGACTTAATAGATTGAAGTTTGTTACTGAGCAGAGTAGACCAATATTGTTGCCAACGGGTGCAAAATAGTCCGTAAATGGAACACCTCTATATGAAACTGGTAGGTCATGTACTGCTGACCGCGCAGCAATGTCTGCCTGTTTATGGCCCTGTATGTCACCATGACCAGGGACCCAACAAAAAACAATATCTTTATGCTTGGTAAAGATGCGCCATAACCAAAGTTGGATATGGAGGACTAAGGGGTGAGGTGTATCAAATTTCTGTATAGCCTGTAAAGCTATACCACAAATGATGTGGTATCGTCTTTGCCCACGGGCAGGAAGAACATATGTGTCTACCTTGAGAATTGGGAGATCTTGGAGTTCCAGCTGTTCAAGAATGTCATTGTCACATGTCTCGAAATTCTGTTGGACTATGGTATGAGGCAGAATAACAGTACCACTAAAAGAATTGATGGAATGATGTTTTTTGATAGTGATAGGAATAGTATCGATATGTGAAAGAGAAAGATCATGAGTTTGGTTAGAATTCTGGACTGTGATGATGCACATACCACTCTTAAGAGCATGAAAGGAAATGTCTCTACCAACGTGACGTAGGAGCGCTTTCAGGAGATTGTCATTGGCATTTAGAAGTGGGACCAGAGTCGGTCCGATGTGGGACGGGCTGACGATTCGAAAATCGCCACATCACAGAGGGAGAGGCTGGAAGCATATTATTATTATAATAAAAAAATTGCTAAGCCACAAGGGCTATACAGCGCTGCAGGGTAGGGAAGGAAGTGAGGGAATTGGGCGGCAGAAGAGGGGAGGGATGATCAGTAGGTTACAGAAAACAGCGGGGCAGGGGATAGTGCAGCGGTAGAGGGTAGCAAGAGATTGAGGTAGAAAGGGCTGAAGGCATCAGAGTTTGTGAAGTCACTTGTTGTCAATAAGTCAATGAGAGAGTCTGGATGAAAGGTGGGTCCATCAGTGAGAAGGGAAGGTAAAGAGAGAGCAGTGGAGCGAAGACGACGATGGAGGTAAATTCTGCGTGCTCGTTGATAAAGTGGGGAGTCCAACAAAATGTGGCTGACTGATAATGGAGCCTGACAATTCTCACAGAGAGAAGCAGGGTACCTCTCCATGAGATATCCATGAGTAAGACGAGTATGGCCAATGCGAAGACGGGAGAGAGTAGTCTCCCAACCTCGACACTGGTGATAAGAAGACGGCCAGTAACCTATACTTGGTTTAATAGATTGAAGTTTGTTACCGAGCATAGTAGACCAATGTTGTTGCCAACAGGTGTGAAGGTGGGTAGGTATTGCAGCCAAATAGTCCGTAAATGGTATACCTCTATATGAAACTGGTTGGTCATGTACTGCTGGCTGTGCAGCAGTGTCTGCCTGTTCATTGCCCTGTATGTCAACATGACCAGGGACCCAACAAAAATCAATATCTTTATGCTTGGTAAAGATGCGGCATAGCCAAAGTTGGATACGGAGGACTAAGGGGTGAAGTGTATCAAATTTCTGTATGGCCTGTAAAGCACTAAGGGAGTCTGAGACAACCACAAATGATGACACAGGCATAGATGCAATACGGATAAGTGCTACAAGAATGACATACAATTCAGCAGTAAAAATACTAGCCAAAGATAGTAAATGCCCTCGTACGACGCTGTCCAGAAATACTGCTGCGAATCCTACACCGTCAGAAGACTTAGAGCCATCTGTGTACACTGCAATGGCATGATAATGAGAGTGGAAGTGGTCAAGAAAAAGAGAGCGGGAAGCAACTGTAGGCAGTTGGGCTTTCGAGCAAGGGAGAGAGAAAGAACAGACTCGAACAGTTGGAACTTCCCAGTGTGGTAGGGAAAAGTGAGATGCTACATGAACATAGAAAGGTAGTAATTGAAGAGAAGACAAGAGCGAATGTAGGTGAAGAGATAAGGGACAGAGTAAACAGGGGCGGCGAACAAATAATGTCTACTAATGTCAGTGACCATTCTATAAATGGAAGGATTGTGGAGATCATGAGAGTGTACATAGTAGCAAAGGCAATGGGCATCACGGCGATCGGATAAGGATGGAACGTTCGCTTCTGCATAGAGGCTCTCAACAGGGGAAGAGCGAAAAGCACCAAGGCATAAACATAATCCTTGGTGATGAATGGGGTTAAGGCTAGAGAGAGTAGCAGGAGAGGCCTCTGAATAGATCTGGTCACCATAATCAAGTTTCGATAAAATGAGGGTGGAATGTAGGCGAAGGAGAGTTCGATGATCAGCTCCCCATGAAAGATGATCAAGGGTTTTAAGAAGGTTCAGCCGGCTGTGACAAGTTGCCTTCAGAGAGGTAATGTGAGGTTTCCAGGATAACCTACAGTCAAAGAGGAGGCCCAGAAACCTGACTGTATCACGTTCAGGGCCATGAGAGCCATAGAGGTACAAAGGATGATTGAAGATGACAGAGCATCTAGTGAAAGTAATTTGGCGAGTATTGGGCTGGAAAATTAAACCAGGGGTGGGGTTTTGGC
>NC_069471.1:201369-303636 GCF_026875155.1 Cherax quadricarinatus
AGTTATTAGATGTACTAGTCATTATATTTTGTTGTTGCAGAAGTACTATGAAGATTCTATGTTCAATAAAGCCTAGAGATAAGGCCTGTGTTTCTATCACAACAAACAGACCAAACAAAATCTAGTGCAGGGGAAAGAGAGCAGATCGATAGATCGATGCAAAAGAGAGTATGAGTATGAGGATATAAATGTGAGGGAGTACCCATATTTAAAGCATGGAGGGGGTGAGAAGCGAGAAATGCCTCCAACTGAATGTTACTTTTTTCAAAATGAGATCCCCCAGAAGAAATGGTGGGCATTAAAAATCGCCAAGTAACAGAAGTGGTGGTGGTAAGGATGAAGCAAGAAAGGCAAAATCTGGGATAGACAATGCCCGAGAAGGAGAGAGATACAAAGAACATATTGTTAACCACTTATTCAAGTGGATATGGGCTGCAGTGTAATGCAGCGAGTTATGAACAAATTTATTTATTTTTTATTTATTTATTTATAATTTGAGCACACTTACAGAGGTACAAAAAAAAATACAGATAAGAGCAGCATGCCAAAGCACTTATACTATGCATAGCATTACGGGCTGGCTTAAAATTAACTTAAGATTAACTAAGCAATGATGAAATCAGTGAAAAACATTAATGTAAACTGATTACTATAAAGCACAAGTGAGTAGTACAAAGACAGGTCATATGGTTGCATGCATTGTTGTAAATTCAGTAGAATGGAGTATTCTGTTAGGTAGTGTATTTAAAAAATAATAAAGTTAGATTGGGTTTTAGGTTTAACATTTATGTGATATAATTGTGAGAAACATTTAAGATATACAATTTATAAGGTTCAGTTATTCAGTATTTATTTGGTTTTGGTTGAGTAAGTGATCTTTGAGAAGAGACTTGAATTTATAAACAGTTAGTGTTTCTTTTATATTTACAGGTAATGAATTCCAGATTTTAGGGCCTTTTATGTGCATTGAGTTTTTTGCATAGCGTGAGATGGACACGAGGAATATCAAAGAGTGATCTGTGCCTTGTGTTTATGGTCATGTGTTCTGTTGAGGTTGGCAAGGAGATGTTTGAGGGGAGGGTTAATATCAGAGTTGAGTGTTCTATGTATGTAATAGGTGCAGTAATAAGTATGGATGTTTTGTATGGTGAGTAGGTTGAGTGTTTGAATATTGGTGGAGTGTGCTGCCTGTAGTGAGAATTGTTATCATTCTAACTGCAGCCTTTTGTTGGGTAATTAGTGGGCTGAGATGGTTACTTGTTGTTGAGCCCCATGCACAAATTCCATAGGTGAGATAGGGGTAAATAAGAGAGTGATATAGGGCCAGGAGGGCTGACTGTGGAGCATAGTAACGTATCATCGATAGTATGCCTACAGTCTTGAAAAATTCTTAAAATTTGTTGTATATTGTATGAAATTATTGAGTCTATTATCAAGGTGTATCCTACGAATATTTCCCTCTGTAAGCTTTGTGATAGGTGATTAACCGTTTATCATTAGTAAGATGGACATCTGTATCTCGTTACCCAACGAATGAAGTAGGTTATGTCAATGTTTAGTGTAAGTTTGTTAGTACTTCATCCAGGTAGATATTTCCTGTAATTCGGTATTTTTTACAGTATTGGCTATCGTCTGGACTTGGTGCTCGGGTGGGGAGAAGACGTATGTTTTGTCATCAGCAAATAGTTGTGGGTTTGAGTAATTGAGAAGCATCTTTGGTAGGTCCATTTATGTATAGGGAAAAGAAAAGAGGGCCAAGGACACTTTCCCAGTGGGACACCACTGTAATGTTGTGCATGAAGAGTTTTCCCCATATTGCGTAGCCATATGGCTTCTGGTGCTGAGGAATGATCCTTAGTACGTTGAGGAGCGTGCCTACTGTATACCAAAGTGTGAACAATATTACGTGGAAGCAAGTCTGTTCACTGTATCAAAAGTCTTTACGTAAGTCAAAGAAGATCCCCAGTGGACTTCCTTTTTTCCTATGCAGTGTATAATGTTCTAGCATGATGTGTAATAAATAGCCTCATTAGTATTTTTATTAGGCCTGAATCAAATTGGCAAGGGGTTGAGTTATGTTTTGTGAGCGATAAGGTAGACTAGATGGTATGGATATCATTGTATAGAAGAAGGGCACTTTCATTAAAGGTCCCCCTCATAAAAAGGATCCGAAGGAATACAATAAATTATAGCCTGAGAAGGGGTGGAAGCGACGGCTGAGTGTAATTTTGGTTCTTGTAAAGCAAACACGAAACAGGGTAAAACCGGGAAAGCAACATCTGAAGCTCACCACCCGATTACCCCCTAAGGTGCCCAGCGGAATATTCCACTGTAAATAGGCATAGAATTGCAACAAGGGGAAAAAACCAGGATTAAGCGGTAAGCGGCACCTACGGAGCTAGAGGTGGGTATAGAAAGTCCTAAGGTAGGTGGCATTGGAATATGCTCAATCATCAAGAGAAACGGAGAGCTATGAAGAAACTTGAGTAATGATGGAAGAGGAAGAGAATGGAACTAGAGGGAGGACTAATGACCATTGAAAAGTTATCATCTGCAATAATATCTGAGATAGCTTTCAAGTGTTTCTTATTTGAAGACGTTTGTATGGGAAGGGAAAACCAAATTGGAGATAGAAGGAGGAGGGTTAGTAAGAGATTGGGACAGTAATGGACTGTACCAAAGTTGGGGGACCGAAAGTCGTATGGAACTGGAGAAGAATGTGGGAGGGCAAGAAAGCGAAACCTGGAGGTGGCAAAAGAACAGAGGCATCGCTAGAGATGGGCCACAGCCAGATGGAATCTCTCATGTCTCCCAAGGCAGCTTCTTAGTGTCACCTCCATAAAATTCAAAGGGGGGGGACAGTGGGTAAACTCCATTTAAGTCACTACTACTTGCCCATTGACCTAATGTTAATCATGAAAATGTTTAAGGGCCAAAAACTGAACAGGAGAATACTTCTTGAATTCATTAATGTTAAAATAAATAATGCGTAGAAATACTGAGAACGAACCAAATACACTTTGAGTACAGGCAACAGATCCTACATATATTCATCTTCAACAATGCAAAAAACGAAAAAAAAACTTGAAAAATAAGAAACAACATTGCAATATCAAGAAACATTAGGTCCAATCTGACCTTGATACAGGTAACATTTCAATGAATCTGATCTTGACATTTCCTTGCCTTCAATCTGCATAATCACCTATCTTCTCATCAAAATCAATGATTTTTTTTTCCCTATATGGGCTTATTTGTACTTTGTTAATATATAAAGGGTATATAGCACAAGATTTTTCTCTTATGGTGTTCTCTTATGTTGCCGCACAGTAAGAGGGAAGGCCGGAAGCATATTCAAAGGAAAGCGGAGGACAACAAATCGAAGGAGTCATCAAAATCCCTACCTGAAGTAGGTGATGACCAGCACCAAACAAGAGGTACAGGGGTATCAGAGTGTCTGAAGAATTTGTCAGAAAAACAATGCAAGGGTCAAATGGAATACGGTATCAATAAGGGGTCCCGTGGGTAGTAGGATCATGATTGGGATCAAGATGTTTAGGTTACTTCATTTCTATTGTTTTTAAGAAAAAAAAGAAAAGAAATAAACAAAAGACATAAAAAAGGGGGAACAGGGAGGAATAGTTTCAAGGAGGAATGAAGCCGAATTCTATCTCTGTGCCCAAGAGGACCTCAGCACTGCAAGTAGAGCAGATGCAGCCATGTAGGAAAATTTATAGGGTTACCTGTAATGTACTCAACATTACATGCATACAGTAAGATCATTTGAGACAACAACCATATTGTTTACCTTAGTCACCATGTAATATGTGAAAAAATTTAACCACCCCTGGTCCACAGCAGGTGGTTCCTACGACCCACAATCTTATCCCTATCTATCCAGACCAGTATGAATTAGATAGCACCCACAAGTTATGGCGCTACTAATTAATTGTGGACTGATAGATTATATAGTTTAATTGAATGAAGGGGTATGGTTACACATGGATAAATCCATCAAGAAAAACGCTTTTTATATAATCCAACCACTTACAAGATATTCTCTGGTGGTCAGTTGATGTAGCTATATCACCCAAAACCTATCCAATTACAACATACCTAACTGCCCAGTATCAGTAGCTATAACTAGAAGGGATACTTAACAGTGGAAGATTTATGCTCTTAATGTTCCTCCATTCACTTCATCTCAAGTCCATGGTCCGCAACACTGACAACTGTATCTTATTACCCAAGGCAGAAGGACATAAGTCTCTACTTGAGGATTGGGAGATCTTGGAGTTTCCCAGCAGTTGCAGAATGTCAATGCCACATTTCTGGAAATTCTGATGGACTACTGTGTGGTGCAGATGACAGTCCATCCCAGGATTGACTTGATTTTCCTTTTCCACCGGCGATTTCTCGACCCGTTAAATATGGTGGGCTTTACGGCTTCTCTTCGAAAATCACCTTTTCAACAGATTTTTGGGTCTCCCCTTTGGTCCCCACTCATGCCATACTGGGAACTTATCAGGGAAAACTTTGGAACCCGGCGTTTTTCCACCATTTTCCTTCGACTGTCACCGGGGCTCCGTTATGTTGACACATTTCCTCATAACCCCCAGACGCTTCAAACGTTTCAAGCCCCCAAGAAGGCTCAACCAGGTCGGCCCTCAACCATTTCCCAACCTTAAAAAGTCAACAACACCTTCCTTTCCCTTTGATGTTTTTCTCTGCAAAATGACCACGAACTTCATTTTAAAGTCTATGAAAACCAACCAACCAAAACGACTTCCCACTTCTACTCTCACCCGACCCCAAAAACTAAACGTGGGTGGGAAAAAGAACCTTATGTACAGTTAGGACATTTAAAAAGGGAAAACGTTTCGCCACGAGGGCTTCTTCAGTCCAATACAGAAAAAACTAAGAAAAACACACATTTTAATAGGGGTGGGAGTCAGGTGAGGTAAAGCGGGGTAGAGGGGGTAGAGAGAGTGTAGTAGTAAGGGAACAAAGAGGTGAGGTAGGAGGGCCTGCTGGCATCAAGAAACCCCAGTTCCCCGGGGATGGGTAATTCCCTTGTTAAAATTTTTTGAAAACTGAAAACTACCGGACTTTTGCTTTATAGTGTTACTGACAAAAATTGTGAGCTTCAATCATTTTCTCCGTCTTAAGTCGTCTTCTTTAATAACTATTTTAGCTTCTTTGAATTTCTGGGGGTTTCCCCAAATCGTCTCTATTTTGAGCACATGCGTTTTTGCGGTCATCATTTTGCAAGTTTTTTTGTGTTTGCTATCCTAATGCCCAAGGTTCTGGTGTTTCCCCTACATAACTTTGTCAAAAACCCCCCACAGGGTTAGTGTTTTCCCGCACTTTGCCAGAATCATGCTTGGGGTTTTTGTATCAGGTTCCTAATAGTAGTTGAACAGTGGTGATTTTTACCCAGTTTTCTGTCAAACTTTTTTTGAAACATTTGTGGAAACGTTGGACCGGTAAAACGATGAAATTTGGGGGGCTTTTCTTCAATTTGATGGGTGTTGGTCTTGCTGGGAACGTGTTCACGTTTCCTGAGTCACGTTGAAGTGTGGGGGAAAGTGTAGGAACAAAAAAGATTTGGGTGAGTTGTACTTCTTTTGAGGAATGCGGACGGGAAATTTTTTCTGTAGGCTCTCAAAAGAAGCCAAATAACTCCCCCTCTTTTAGTTCTTTTGTCATGGTAGAGAAGACAGTAAAAGATCATTCTTGTAGGTGGGCTTCCGGTGATTTTAAAAGAAGTTTGTTTCCCCCTGTGCGAAAAGAGAACTCGAGAAAGGTAACGGGTTGTTTTTCTCCCCCTTTAGAGTAAATTTAATAGTAGGTTCCAAGTGTTGATGGGTTGGGGATGCCCTGTACGTCAAGTTTTTTTGGGTAAAATACCAAAATCACTACGTACCGCACCCAATAATAAACGGGGGATGTTAGGGCCCTTCTTATTCCAGGCCTCCATATATAAATTGGCAAAACTCATGAGGGGGGATCCAGGGCTAGCCCGAAGAGTTTTTTTTACTTCTTGTCCTCGAACCAAAACGTTAAAACAAACACAAAGTTCGACAAGGCTCAAAAAATCTTGGGGGGGTTTACAGGTAACCTGATCTTTTTAACACCTGCAAGAGATCAATGGCTTGATCAACGGGCTTGGTGAAAAAGGAGTCACGTAAAAAACTTGCAAGCTTCTTATCACTCCTGTCGAGATCCCTGATAGGTTAAGGGGGTCACCCCCAATGCTTTAGATGAGCCTGATGATTGTACCCAGGGGCTTTTTACAAATTTTCGCCAAAACCCTGTAGACTGGAGGGGCGCTGCCGATACCCGATGTAAAGGGTTCATAGGGACATTTGGTTTGTGGTCTTTGGGAAAAACCCTAAAGTCTAGCTGACTTGGGGTTTGGGGGGATGGGGGCAAGAGTTTTTACCTTCCGTCTGCAGGGTTTTTGGGGGAAAATTTTTCAAAGCCCCGGGGACAATCATCAGGCACATCTAAAGCATTCGGGTGACCTCCTTAACCGTATCAGGGCTCGAATGGTGATAAAAGCTTGCAAGTTTTGACGTGACTGCCTTATTTACCCAAAGTCCCAGTTGATCAAGCCCTTGATCTTTTTCGCAGGGGGATTTAAAAATGATACAGAGTTTCCTGTACCCCGCCAAGATTTTTGAGCCTTTTTCGAAATTTTTGTTGTTTAAAAATGTTTTAGGGTTTGAGGGCAAAAAGTACAAAAACCTTCGGATAGCCATGGGATCCCCCCTCAGTCAGTTCTTGCCAATTTATATATGGAGGACCTGGGAACAGAAGGGTCCCAAAACATCCCCCGTTCAGTTCTTGGGTGCGGTACGTAGATGAAATTTTTGGGCATTGTACCCAAAAAAACTTGACGTACAGGGCATCCCCAACACCTTTAACCCTGGAAACCCACTATTTAAAATTTTCTCTAGAGGAGGAGAAGGGGCAACCAGTTCCTTTTTCTCGAGTTCTCTTTCGCAAGGGAAAACAAACTTTCTTTTAAAATCTACCGGAAAACCTACCTAAAAAATGTCTTTACTTTCTTCTCACCATGACCAAAACTAAAAAGGGGTATTATTGGTTCTTTCTGAGAGCCTACAGAATTTCCAGGCCGCAGTTCCGAAGAAGAATGTACATACATCCCAACTCTTTTAGTTCATACATTTCCCTACACTTCTACGGACTGCAGGAAAAAGTGCAACACGTATCCTCAGCAAGACCCCCCTATCAAATGAAGAAAACCCCAAGTTAATCGTTTTCGGTCCAACGTTCCACAAATGTTTCAAAAATGTTTGACAGAAAACTGGCTAAAATATCTACCGCTGTTCAAATATTAGGAACCTGATACAAAAAACCCAAGATGATTTTTGGCACAAATGCGGGAAAACACATACCCTGTGGGGGGGTGACAAAGTATATGTAGGGGAAAAAGCCCGAACTCTGGGCATTAGGTAGCAGAACCAAAAATGCTTGCAGAAATGATGACCGCAAAAACCATGTGCTAACAAGAGGCGATGTTGGACCCTCAGAAATTCAATGAACTAAAAAGTTATTAAAAAAACGACCCTTAAAACGGAGAAAATGCATTGAAGCTGCACTAATTTTCTGTCATAACACTAAAAGCAAAAAATCCCGGAGTTACTATTTCAAATTATTAAGCAAAAGGATATTTCCCCTCTGGGGAAGGTGTTACGGGGTCCAGCAGTCCCTCTTACCTCACTCCTTAGTTCCTTCTACTACTACTACTACTACAAACCACCCTCCCACCTTCACCCCCTGCTCCACCACTATATATTGGTTTTCTTGTTTTCTCTGTTTAGGGCTGAAAAGCCACCGGGCGAAAGTTTCCTTTAATAAAATGTCCTGAATGTAATAAGTGTCTTTTTCCCACTCTGTCGGTATCACCATCCATTTCCTTAAAAAGTGGTGAATTAAGGCTTCTTCCCCGGCACTAGAATCTGCGCAATGGTTCCTTGAGGAAGAATGCACTTAATTGAACAAGATTTTCAAAACTCCACTATCCTCGTCACTTCTCAGAGACTGCAGACAGCAGGCATTAAACATCTTTTAACACCCCAGGAGCACTGCCGAGAAGAGATACATAGTCCTCCCCCCCAACTCCATTGCCAAAATGTTTCCAACACTTTTCCAAAAATCATTCCAAGTACTACCCCAAACCACACCATCAAGGACATCACCATAGTAACGGGCAAACTTCCCTCCTCTGCAGGGGGATACATAATCCCTTGTAATGACTGCAACAAATTATACGTGGGCGAAGCATCAAGAGACCTCCAAACACGTATTTCAGAACACCAATACACAAGCAGGACTGACGATACAAGGAATGCCTGTGTACAACATCGCAATTCACACAACCATTTAATTAACTACAGAAACTCAAGACTTATCGCCACAGAAGACAACACTCAATACCGAAGAATCCTGGAATCATCACTTATCTCTATAACCAACAATTTCAACCAGAACAATGGCTTCTATAACATAGCTGAACCACTTGCCAAGAAACTTCTTCATCGCTATCCCACATAAGAACATAGAACACTGCAGAAGGTCTACTCACAACTTGTCCAATACCCCCGCCAAGCTACCCAAGACTCTATAACCCAACCCAGTGGATCATCAGATGCAGCATTCTCCACCTGACCTCAACATTCTGAACCTGACTATAAATGCTCCCGTACCTTCCACCCCAGGTAGATCTGTTTGTGACTTGAAAAAGCCAACTGTGTGGGTGAAACGTTGTCAATAAAGGATCACATTAAACTGCATATGTGTTTATGTTTCCACCAGGATTGAGGGAATGATGTTTTTCGATAGTGACAGGAATAGTATTGTTATGAGAAAGAGAAAGATCATGAGCTTTGGTAGCATTCTGGACAGTGATGATGTGCATACCACTCTTAAGAGCATGAAAGGAACTATCTCTACAAACATGGCATGGAGAGCCTTGCCGATACTATTGTCGGAAAGATAGGCAATAGAGGAACTGGGTCAAAAAGAATTTAGTCAATTGTGCTTTCTGAAACTGAGCATGGAAAGAGAATGCATGATGTGTCCAACTTTTCTGAGTAGAACGAGAAGGTGGCGAAGTATAATCATCAGGCAATTGTCGTTGGCATTTTGGAATGGGACCGGAAGTGGTTAAACATAGGACGGGCTGGTGATTCAAAAATTGCCGCACCATATAGGGAGAGGCCAGAAGCAAAGTCAAAGGAGAGCAGAGGTGAGACAAATCGAAGGAGTCAGTTGAAACCCCGGTACCTGATGCAGGTGATGAAACGGCACCAGCAAGAGGTACAGAGGCATCAGGAGTGTCCAAAGAGTGGTCAAAAAACAAGACAGGGTCAGAATGGGGTGCAGTATCAAGCAGGGGCCCGGGGGTAGCAGGTTCATGGACTAGGGCTTCAACGGTTAGGTTACTTCTTTCTTTTTGCTTTTAAGAAAAAAAAAAGAAAAAGTAAAAAAACAAAAAAAGGAGGGAACAGGGAGGAATAGTTCCTTGGAGGAATGAAAGGGCCAGAAATCGTCCTCCGCATCCAAGAGGACTTCAACACTGCAAGTAGTGCAGATGCAGCATGGAACCCACACCATACCCTACCCTTCATGCCAGTAAACCAGCAATCCAGGATAGCAACCTCACATCTGTGGAGCTATCTCAGTGGACAAAAGAGAGGGCAGCCGGATATCCACCACAAAGCATACCTCCTTTGGTCACTACCCTCAGAACCTGAAAGGCGGCGTCCAGAGACACACGTCACCAGAAAGACACCCAAAGCCACCCCCCTCCCCGGTAGACCAGAGAGGGAACAGGACATCCCCAGGTGATCCAGATTCCACAGCAAATTACATCACTACCAAGAGCCTCAACAGAATGGGATTAACTCTAGTACCCTCCCCCCTATTAAGGAACCAGTTAGCCTGTGGGAAGAATCCTACAGGACAAAAAGAGGAAGGGAATAAGGAAGGGATAGGGGAGGAGGGGGAAACAAAAAAAGGAGGATGAAAAGGATGGGATAGGGAAGGGGGGATTGGGGGGTAATAAGGTTCAGTCTGAGGAAGGAGACCAACAGGTCTAATTCCTCATACCAAGAGCCTCTTCACCTCAAAAAAGGGCCCCCCTTGAAGAGGAGCAACATTTGAAGCTCACACTATTTACCCCTGAGGCCGGGGATATTCCACTGTAGATAGGCCATGATGGTCAATGAGAAAGATACCAGAAATTTGCAGGTAATGGTACCTAAGGACTAGAGGGGTCAGAAAAGTCCACATGTGGTGGAAGTGGAAAACGTTCAAGCAGCAAAGGAACAGAGCCCTACGAAGAAAGGAGTTGAGCAGATGAAGGAGAGGGAAGAGAAGGGAGAGGAGGTGGATCAGTGTCCATTGATGGTTTAGTCTCTTCATTATATTCAGAGATAGCTTCAAGTGTTTGGGAAGTCAAAGACGTTGTATGGGAGACAATATCAGAGATAGGAGGAGGAGGTTGAGTAAAGACTGGGACAGCAATGGACTCTATCAAAGTAGGGGGGTGATGAAAGGGTGGAGGGCAATGGAGAAAAAGTGTGGGAAGTGACAGAAGAGGGGGGAAAACTTGGGAGAGGGCAGAAGAGGAAGAGAATTGGGAGGGGACAGGAGAGGAAGGCACCATTCGAGGAGGAGGGTGAACCTCCACACTTGTAACAGAGCTAGGGAGAGATGAAGAACCAGTTAGAGAGACTGGAAAAGTAAACTATGGAAGGAGAAGAAGGGAAGGGGGGGTTAAATGAGACTTGAGCAATGGGGATTTTTCTAGAGGGGTGATTGGGAGGAGGTGTTGTACGAGGTCTTGTCGATACCGGGGCTTGTGAGGGAGAATATGAAGAAGTGAGATCAGACTGAGGTGTTGAGGTAGGGACATCTGAGCCTAGGACAGCAAAAGAATTAGAGACAGGAGTGACTACAGAAGGGTTAACCACAGAGGAGGCTGCAGAAGATGGGACCCCCGAGGTGGGGGGACATTTAGAAACACAAGAATAAGAAATATGGGGGAGTCTCCCATGGAGGCATACATGAGAAACTGCCATACCATAAGGGAAACCTTCTGCCTCTTTGAGGCAACAGATTTCTCGCTCATTTAGGTAGACTCTGAGAGTAAGAAGGGTGAGCTTCCTAACAATTAAGGCAAGAGTGAGGTCGACTACAAGATGTATTAGAATGGTCATTGGCACCACAGACTGGGCATTCAGCTATACCTGGAGTTTACCTGGAGAGAGTTCTGGGGGTCAACGCCCCTGCGGCCTGGTGGATCAGAGCCTGATCAACCAGGCTGTTACTGCTGGCTGCATGCAAACCAATGTACGAGCCACAGCCCAGCTGGTCAGGAACCGACTTTAGGTGCTTGTCCAGTGCCAGCTTGAAGACTGCCAGGGGTCTGTTGGTAATCCCCCTTATGTATGCTGGGAGGCAGTTGAACAGTCTTGGGCCCCCTGACACTTATTTTATGGTCTCTTAATGTGCTAGTGACACCCCTGCTTTTCATTGGGGGGATGTTGCATCGTCTGCCAAGTCTTTTGCTTTCGTAGTGAGTGATTTTCGTGTGCAAGTTCGGTACTAGTCCCTCTAGGATTTTCCAGGTGTATATAATCATGTATCTCTCCCGCCTGCATTCCAGGGAATACAGGTATAGATCTGCAATATTTTGCTGGGTGACCAAATCACCAGCAATTTCTACTGTTTCGGTGTAGGGATCACCTTTCGGTCTTGTAAATGATTTCCCGCTACATAAACAGAGGCTGGGAGTTCCCTGCAGTCGAAAGTTAATCGAGCTACATTGTAAGGGTATCATCTCCACTCATGGGCAGGAAGGACATAAGTGTCTATTTTGAGGATTGGGAGGTCCTTGAGTTCCAGCTGTCTGAGAATGTCATTGCCACATATCGTGAAAGTCTGTTGGACAATGGTAAGGTGCAGAAAAACTGTGCAACTACAAGAATTAAGGGAATGATGTTTTTCTATAGTAATAGGAATAGTATCAATATGTGAAAGAAGAGAAAGGTCATGAGCTTGGTTAGCATTCTGGACAGTAATGATGAGTGTACCACTCTTGAGAGCGTGGAATGATATATCTCTACCAACATGGCGTAGGAGTGCCTTGTCAATACTATGGTCGGAAAGATAGGCAGTAGAAGAAGTGGGTCATACCTGGAGTTTACCTGGAGAGAGTTTCGGGGGTCAACGCCCCCGCGGCCCGGTCTGTGACCAGGCCTCCTGGTGGATCAGCGCCTGATCAACCAGGCTGTTGCTGCTGGCTGCACGCAAACCAACGTACGAGCCACAGCCCGGCTGATCAGGAACTGACTTTAGGTGCTTGTCCAGTGCCAGCTTGAAGACTGCCAGGGGTCTGTTGGTAATCCCCCTTATGTGTGCTGGGAGGCAGTTGAACAGTCTCGGGCCCCTGACACTTATTGTATGGTCTCTTAACGTGCTAGAGACACCCCTGCTTTTCATTGGGGGGATGGTGCATCGTCTGCCAAGTCTTTTGCTTTCGTAGTGAGTGATTTTCGTGTGCAAGTTCGGTACTAGTCCCTCTAGGATTTTCCAGGTGTATATAATCATGTATCTCTCCCTCCTGCGTTCCAGGGAATACAGGTTTAGAAACCTCAAGCGCTCCCAGTAATTGAGGTGTTTTATCTCTGTTATGCGCGCCGTGAAAGTTCTCTGTACATTTTCTAGGTCGGCAATTTCACCTGCCTTGAAAGGTGCTGTTAGAGTGCAGCAATATACCAGCCTAGATAGAACAAGTGACCTGAAGAGTGTCATCATGGGCTTGGCCTCCCTAGTTTGAAGGTTCTCATTATCCATCCTGTCATTTTTCTAGCAGATGCGATTGATACAATGTTATGGTCCTTGAAGGTGAGATCCTCCGCCCATAATCACTCCCAGGTCTTTGGACTTTGGGTGTTTCGCTCTATTTTGTGACCAGAATTTGTTTTGTACTCTGATGAAGATTTAATTTCCTCATGTTTACCATATCTGAGTAATTGAAATTTCTCATCGTTGAACTTCATATTGTTTTCTGCAGCCCACTGAAAGATTTGGTTGATGTCCGCCTGGAGCCTTGCAGTGTCTGCAATGGAAGACACTGTCATGCAGATTCGGGTGTCATCTGCAAAGGAAGACACGGTGCTGTGGCTGACATCCTTGTCTATGTCGGATATGAGGATGAGGAACAAGATGGGAGCTAGTACTGTGCCTTGTGGAACAGAGCTTTTAATCCATTGTGCAGTTTGAAACTGATCCTGGAAAGGGAGTACATGATGAGTTGGTCATTTCTGAGGAGGGCGAGAAGGAAGTGAAGAAGTAGCATCAGGTAATTGTCTTGGGCACTTAGGAGTGGGACTGGAGTCGGTCTGACGTGAGACGGGCCGGCAATTAAAAAATTGCTATACCATAGAGGGAGAGGCCTGAAGCATAGTCAAAGGAGAGTGAAGTTCAGACAAATCGAAGGTACCTGAAGCGGGTGATGAAACAACACCAACAAGGGTCAGAATAGGGTGCAGTACCAGTAAGGGGCCTGGGGGTAGCAGGTTCATGGACTAGGGCTTCCATAGTCAGGTTGCTTCTTTCTTTGTTTTTAATAAAAAAAATAAAATAAAAATAAAAAAATAAAAAAGGGAGAACATAAGAAAGAAGGAACACTGCAGGAGGCCTGTTGGCCCATACTTGGCAGGTCCTTTACAATTCATCCCACTAACAATACATTTGCCAAACACAGTTTTCAATGCTACCCAAGAGTGGTGACGTATACTTAGCTCTGTGAAGACCTCTTTGTGTGCTCTCTGGGAATCTGAACCAGGATGCCCTCTCTTGAGCAACTTTACCAGCAGCTGAGAGAAGAGCTCAGAGTTGCTAAGATGGAGATACGGCGATTAACGGAGGAGAACAAGAGGATTCGTAGTAATCCTCCTGTTGTGAGTCTCCAGGTTAAGAGGGGAGCTTGGTCAGTGGCCGGGCAACATGGAACCAAGCTGAAGATCAAGAAAACGGTTGGAGAGGCAGAAACAACGAGAAACCAGAAGACTACCATGGAAACTTCTAACCCATTCTCGGTGCTACCTGACGAATGTGAGTGTTCTACTGGGAATGCCACAACGAGCACCAAAGAAGCAATGGCAGACGTGAGACATCCCTAGAAACCCCAACGAAGACCATCGAGAACGTCTTGACGAATCCCACAAGTGGTGTAATGCTACCTGGCGAATGTGAGTCGACTACTCGGAGCATCACGACGGACGACGCCAAGGAAGGTAAAAATGTTGTTGTTGTTGGGGATAGCCAGATTAGGTACATGGATAGGGCATTCTGCTTGAAGGATAGGAGTAGGAGGCAGAGAGTGTGTTTTCCTGGGGCTGGGATAAAGGATATTTTTAGCCGTCTGGATGACATCATGAGAGGTAATGGGAGCAATCCTATTATCTGTCTCAGTGCTGGAGGCAACGATGTTGGCAGACGTAGAAGTGAGGACCTGATTAGCAGGTATAGGTCAGCAATAGAGATAATTAGGAGGAAGGGTGGGAAACCTGTCATATGTGGCATTTTGCCAAGGAGAGGGGTTGGAAATGAATGATTGTCCAGAGCAATTGGTGTCAATTGCTGGCTGGACAAATACTGTAAGGAAAATGCGGTAACATTCATTGACAACTGGGACCTCTTCTACGGCAGAAATGACATGTATGCCAGGGATGGGGTTCACTTATCTAGGTCTGGGGTGGGAGCACTGGCCAACGCAGTGGAGGGAGCTGTTAGGTCTTTAAATAGGAATAGTTAGTGGTATGGGTTTTTGCGGGAAAACTGTGAAGTCTCAGGGTAGTAATATGAGTACTAGGAGAACTAGTAATAGGCAAAATGAGGTGGATATTGGAAAGCCAGTGGCACTAATTGACAAGGACAGTAATAGGTTTAGTGGAATAACAGAAAGGAGCAGGAAGGGTAAAGAGAGAGGAGGGTCTTTAAGTACTTATTACACAAATAGTCGCAGTGCTAGGAATAAGATAGACGAGATGCGACTAGTTGCTAGTGCAGGTAAACATAGATGTATTTGCCATTACTGAGACGTGGTTTAATTCAAAAAGTCGGGACATGCCTGCAGAATGTCACATTCAGGGTTTTAAATTGTTCCAAGTAGATAGAAGTATCGGGAAGGGGGGTGGGTTGGCATTGTATGTCCGAGATCGCTTGAACTGTTGCATAAAAACGGGTTATTAAGTCTGAAGTAACACATACAGAGTCTGTTTGGATAGAATTTTCAGAGGGGCATGTAAAATTAATTTTAGGTGTGATATACCGTCCCCCAAATTTAGATAGGGACCAGGGGAGACTACTATGGGAGGAAATTGTTAGGGCCACAAGGCACGATAATGTAGTAATTCTAGGAGACTTTAACTTTAGTCATATTGATTGGAATTTCTTGACTGGGAATTTAGAATCATACGACTTCTTAGAAGTAGTTCAGGATTGTTTTTTGAAGCAGTTTGTGACAGAACCTACAAGGGGTAATAACCTGCTTGACTTAGTTCTGGCAAACAATGAATCCCTTGTTAAATTTAATTTAGAAGTTTCAGAGGAAGGGGGTGCTAGCGACCACAAATCAATTACATTTAGAATTGAATGAAAGTATGTTTAGTAGGGATAACTCAGTAACAGTCCCAGATTTTCGCTTAGCAGATTACGATGGGCCTTAGAGAAACTTATCATCTGTTGACTGGGGTAACGAAGAGAGCTATCAATATGACAGTTTTCTAAAACAAATACATGCTGCTCAAAGAACGTTTATCCTTATAAAGAAATTAGATCAAATAGAAATGACCCAAAATGGATGGAATAATAGGCTGAAATATCTACTAGGGCATAAGAAAGGAATTTATTAGGCGTATCAAAAGAGGTGAGGGTCATCTTATGAATCAGTATATAGACATTAAGAGGGACATTAAAAAGGGGATAAGAAAAGCTAAAAGGGACTATGAAATTAAAGTTGCTAGGGATTTAAAAATTACCCAAAAAATTTTTTCCCGGTATATGAACAAAAGTTAGAGTAAGATAGGTCCCTTAAAAATAACGATGGGCATCTTATGACAAAGAGAATGAAATGTGCTCGATTTTAAATAATTATTTTCTCTCGGTTTTTACACAGGAAGACATAATGATATTCGGTAATAAATTTTTTAGTGGGCCAGAAGATAAATTATGTACATCACAGTCACTAGTGAAATGGTTGTGAAGCAGATAGACCGACTGAAGCAAAATAAGTCACCGGGTCCTGATGAGGTTTTTTCAAAGGGGTTTTAAAGGAATGCAAAATGGAAGTCTGTGAACCATTTACTAATATTTTTAATTTTCTCTTCAACAGGTGTAGTGTCTGATATGTGGAAGATGGCTTAATGTAATTCCTATTTTAAAACAGGGGACAAGTCGTTACCGTCAAATTACGCCCAATAAGCCTGACCCCAATTGTAGGCAAATTACTAGAGTCAATTATAGCTTAAATTATAAGAAGCCACTCGATAAGCATAGCTTGATTAATGATTTCTCAGCATGGATTCACAAGAGAGGCCCGGTCTTGTTTAACTAATTTATTAACTTTCTTCAGTAAAGCTTTTGAGGCTGTTGACCATGATAAAGAATTTGATATTATTTACTTAGATTTTAGTAAGGCATTTGATAGAGTTCCGCACCAAGACTGTTGAAGAAAGTAGCAGCTCTGGCATTGGGGGAAGGGTGCTCTCGTGGATCGAATCATGGCTCACAGACAGGAAGCAGAGAGTGTCCATAAATGGGGTTAAATCCGAGTGGGGGATTCAGTAACAAGTGGCGTTCCACAGGGATCAGTCTTGGGCCCGTTGTTGTTTATAAATATATATCAATGATCTTGATGAAGGAATTACTAGTGGTATGAGCAAATTCGCTGATGACACGAAGATAGGTAGGATAATTGATTCAAACGTAGATGTTAGGGAACTTCAGGAGGATTTAGACAAACTCTACTCTTGGTCAGAAAAGTGGCAGATGCAGTTTAATGTAGATAAATGCAAGGTTCTGAAGCTCGGGAGTGTCCATAACCCTAGCACTTATAAGTTAAATAATGTAGAACTTAGCCATACAGATTGCGAAAAGGACTTGGGGGTTATGGTAAGCAGCAACCTTAAACCAAGACAGCAATGCCTAAGCGTACGTAATAAGGCAAATAGATTACTGGGATTTATATCAAGAAGTGTAAGCAACAGAAGTCAGAGGTCATACTGCGCTTTATACATCATTAGTAAGGCCTCACCTAGATTATGCAGCTCAATTCTGGTCTCCATATTAGAGAATGGACATAAATTCGTTAGAAATGATGACTAAATTAATACATAGCATTAGAAATCTTCCTTATAAAGAAAGATTAAAGACTCTTAAGTTACATTCACTTGTTAGACGAAGAATGAGGGGAGACCTGATCGAAGTGTATAGTGGAAGATAGGTATTAATAAAGGGGATATTAACAAGGTCTTGAGGATATCTCTCCAAGTGAGAACCCCGCAGTAATGGTTTTAAAAATTAGAAAAGTTTAGATTTGGGAAAGGAATGGGAAAAAGTTTTGGGTTTGGAAATAGGGTATGTAAAAGAAAAGGGGACCCCAAGTGAAAACTAAGGGGAATTTTTAAAATTTGGCAAGGGGTTTCGTCTTCACAATAATGCACATTATGAAAGTTAAGACAAGGGAAAACCAGAAAGGTTATCTTTTTTTTAGAGACTTTTTCGCACCCAGTGGTTTTTTCAATACAGTTTTCTAGGCCAAAAAAGGAAAGCAGTAGAACTATATAAAAAAGATGAGGTAATCAGTCCTGGGCCCTAGGATTTAAAGGTTTTTCCACAGCATCGTGGTGGAGGAGGGGTCGGGGAAAAAGGCCGGGGGACGGGGGTTTTTTTTAGGGTCAGTGAGGGCCTATAAAAAGCCCAGTTTTCTTGCCTTTGCTCCGGAAATCTCCTCCCCCACGATGCTGTGAACACTAACTCCAAAGGCCCGGGGGACTGTTTTCCCTCTTTTTTGGTATATATTTTCTACTGTCTTCCTATTTTTTCCTTTAGAATCTGTTTTGTAAACCCAAATGGATGGCAAAAATTTCTACTAAAATTTAAAAGATATCCAGATGTTGAAACATGGGTCAAAAACTTTATATTGCCCGGTTTTTTATCCCCTTTTCTTTGCACAAATGTCACATTGTTACACTTGTGTCCTTTTACTTTACATATTGTGGGTTTAATTTTACCTCTTTATGGAAATAGGGTGGGTTGATGGTGGAACAGTCAAACCTAGTTGGGTTATTTGGGGGAATGGGGACTTTGGGTAGTTTAAAATTTAGGTTGGATAAGTAAATGGAGGGGGGAGGGGTTGGATTTGAGTGGGACTTGCACACCCGGAGCTTGTTTTTTGGGGTGGGCTTTTAAAAAATAGGGTGGTCAAATTTTTGGGTTTGGGTGGGATAAATTTTGAAAGGACCGGGCCTAATAGGGGGAAAAACCGGGCCTTTGCTGCCAGTTTTTCCTCCTTTTTTATGTTTTTAAAAAAGCTTGATGTGAAGCCCCACTAAAAACCCAACCCCCAACCGCCATGTTTTATCCAACAAAATTTTTGAACCCCCCAAAGGGGTCCTAGCCTCAATAACCCAAAACTAGGTAAAAACTTTTCCCAATCTTTAAAACTACCTTTTTCCCAAACCAATACTTAACTATGGCTCTCAAAATCTAAACTTATTAATTTAAATCCATTACTAGGGTTTTCTCTCTTGGAGAGATTTCCTCAAGGCCCTTTTTTAAAGAAAATAAAAAACATAAAAAAACATAAGAATGTGGGAAACCCATGCAGGGGCCCTTTACTGGCCCTACGGGGCCGGGTTTTCCTTACCCAAAACGACATTCCCAAAAGTACTCAAGAAACAACTCCCGCCCCCCCCAAACACCAAAAAAACCCCCCCCTCCCGTTTCATAATTTTTCCATTTCTTTTTAAAAAGCAAACCCAAAGGGGCCCTAGCCTCTATACCCCACGGGGAAAAAGACTGTTCCACGCATCTAAAAAACTCTGTTAAAAAAACCAGTACTTATATGTCCTTTCAAAATCAAAAATTTACCCAAATTTTAAATCCTTTATTCCTGGTTTTACTGGTTCGAACCCAAAGTACTTTTTTAATTTTCCCTTTTTTATCCCCGTCACCCACTTTTCCCACTTCAATAAATATCTCCCCTCATTCTACGCCTCTCCGGGAGAATTTTGGGAGATTTAAGGCTTTAAAGTTTTCCCTTCACCCTGGGGGGTTCCTTACCCCGGGTAAATCATTTTAGTCATTTTCTCGGGTTTTTCTCTAATGAGTCTATGTCCTTTCCTGTAGTAAGGGGACCAAAACCGGGGCAGATAATCAAAAATGGGGCCCTTAACTAGTGATTTTTAATGGAGCTTTTAATTAACTTTTGGGACTTCTGTTTCTTTACTTTTTGGGAGAAAAAACCCAAAGTAATCTTTTGGGCCTTTTTGCCCCACACTGAGGCACTGCTGTCTTGGCTTTGATTTCTGCTTACCGGGACTACAAGTCTTTTTCACATTCTGTATAAACCAAACTCTACTTCCCCTAGATTATAGCTTCGGGGGTTTTTTTTTCATTTACCAAGGGAAATTTCCTTTTACACTTACCACTTTAAAAAACTTACCTGCCTTTTTCTCAGCCCAAGACTTTAAATTTTGGGTTAAAATGGTCCTGGAGGTTCTTTGATATCCCCCTCAGAGTGAATTATACGGCCTATCTTTGTATAAAATCAGCAAACTTATCAGGGCATAGTAACCCCCTTATAAGGGGTCATTAATGAAAATTTAAATGAACAAGAGGGGGCCAAAAAATGATTTTGGGGGAACCCCAATAGGGGATTTAATCCCCATTCAGATTTCACTCCATTAATGGAAATTTCCTCTGTTTTTTATTGGAAACCCAATGCCTCAATCCATGCTAAAACTTTACCTCCTTTTCCCATGAGCTGCCCTTTTTTTTAAAGGAGTCTCTTGTGAGGTACTCTGTCGAAGGTTTTTCTAAATCCAAATAAAAAAATTTATCTATTTTTTTTCACTGTCAACTGCCTAAAATTTTTTATTGAAAAAACGTCGGTAAGTTTTTTTCAGGGGGAAACGACCTCTGTGAATCCTTTGCTGGTTTTATTTATCAATTTTATGCTTTCAAGGTGACTTCTGATAATTTTGCTATAATTGTTTCTAAAATTTGGGCCCACTATAAAATTTTACTTTGGATTTTTACCTGGAGTTTTAACCTGGAGAGGGGGTTTTCGGGGGTCAAACCCCCCCGGGGCCCCGGTCTGTGACAGGTCCTGGTGGATCAGCCCCCTGATAAAACCGGGCTGTTGCTGCGGGGCTGCACGAAAACCAACGAAACGACCCCACACCCCGGCGTTTGGGAAAATGTTTTAAGTTGCTTGTCCAGTGCCAGTTTGAAGGGATGAGGGGTCTTTTTGGAAATTTCCCCCTTATGTTTTGCTGGGGGGGGTTGAACGGGTCTGGGGCCCCCTGACACTTATTGTATGGTCCCCTTGTGCTAGGGGAAAACCCCTGTTTTTCCCTTTGGGGGGGAGGGTTGATGGGTCTCCCAAAGCCTTTTGCTTTGTAGTGAGGATTTTCGTGTGAAAGTTTGGTCCCTAGTCCCCTAGGTTTTTCCCAGGTGTATAAAATTCATGTATCTACCCCTTCCTGCTTTCCGGGGAAAATACAGGTTTAGAAAAAAAAACCTCAAGCGCTCCCGAAATTTGGGAGGTGTTTTTTTTCTCCGTTATGCGCGCCTTTGAAATTTCCCTTGTACTTTTTTCTAGGTGGGCCCAATTTCCCCTCCCTTTTGAAAGGTGTGTTAGAGTGCAGCAATATTAAAGCCTAGTTTGAACAAGTGACCAAAGAGGGGCATCATGGGTTTGGGGCCTCCCTAGTTTTGAAGGTTTCATTACCCCTTTCCTGTTTTTTTTCGCAGATGCGATTTGTTACAATTTTTTGGGGTTTTGGAAGGTGAGTTTCCCCCGGGACATAATACCCCTAGGTCTTTGCTTTTGGTTTTTTCCGCTCTTTTTTTGGGGCCCAAAAATTTGTTTTGTACTTGATGAAGTTTTAATTTCCTCTTTGTTTCCCCATATCTGAGTAATTGAAATTTCTATCGTTAAACTTTATTGTTTTCTGCAGCCCACTAAAAAAGGTTTTGGGTTTTTGATGTCCCCCGGGAAAGCCTTTCTGTGTTGAAATTTGGAAAGACACTGTCATGCAGATTCGGGTGTCATTGAAAAGGGAAAGGGGGGGGCCCAGGGTGCTGTGGCTGACATCCTTGTCTTTTGGTCTTTTTATGAGGATGAGGAACAAGTGGGGGGGTTAGTACTGTGCCTTGTGGGACAGAGTTTTTCCCCGGCTGCCTCGGACTTTACTCTTTGACAAATACTCTCGGGTGTTTTTTGTTAGTGGGAAAATTTTTAGATCCTTTCGCCCCGCTTTTCCTGTTTTTTCCTTTTTAGGCGATTTTGGGGTATTACCCCCTGGTCACACTTGTGAAGGTTTTTGAATTGTCTGTATATTTAAATTGCATTTTTTTGTCTTCTAGTGAAATTTGGCCCTTGGGTCTTAGTGATCAGTAGTTGGGGGACAGACGGGGAGGCCCGGGTTTAAAAACCATGTTCCCCCTGGGTTGGGGAAATAAAATGGGTTTCTAGATGGGTGGTGATTTTTTGCTTTTTAAAGGCCCCTTTAAAAGATTTTTATGATAGGGGAAAGTTAGTGCTTTTGGTCGGTAGTTCTTTGCTGTTGCTTTTACTCCCCCCTTTGGGGAGGGGGGGCTAGGGTCTTTTGTTTTTTTGTAACTGAGGGAGGGCCCCCCTTTTGTCCATGCTCCCTCCCCTTTAGGAGGGGAAAAGGCTCGTAAATAGGGGCTTTTTGGCGGGTTTTTGATAAAACACAAAATTTCCCCTGAGTCGGGGCCCTGGGGGAGTGAAATGGGCATGTTTTTAAATCGCCGTTCGAATTTCATTTGGCGTCGGATAACATGGAAGGTTGTGTTAGTAAAAATTTTGTGGCTCCCCTCAAAAAAAAAATTTCTTTTTTGGTCTTCGACTCTCAGTCTGGTTAGCGGCTTCCCTAAAAAAATGAGTCATTTGGGACTTGAGTAGCTCACTTTTTTCCCTTTTGCTGTCATCTGTGTAGGCCCCATTTGTTTAAGTAGGGGCCAATACTGGACGTTGTTTCTCGATTTTGTTTTGGGGCATGGGGAAAAGAAATATTTTGGGGTTTTTCTTTCAAATTTATTTTGGTTTTTAGTTCTTCCCCGGATTCCTAAATCCTTAAAGGGATTCTTTTAGCTTAAGTTCGATGCTTGCTATTTCTCTGACCATTGTCTCCCTGCGCATTTCGGGATTAATTGACCTTTTTTTACCCGCTTGTTATTTTTTTTCCGTCCCCTGAAAAAGGGGGCCCCTTTCTTCTTTTTTTTTTTACATCTACTCCCCCTTTTTTTCTTAGGGAATAAGCCTTGTGCCCTTAATCGAGTCCCAACCCGGGTTAATTTTGTTCTAGGCATAATTTTGGGGTCTGTGTTGCTTAGATTTTTTTCCCCAGTTTATTTTGGGTTTGGGGGATTTGGGTTTTTAATTTGGGTTTCCCCACTTTATGTTTTTGTTTTTGAAGTTAAATTTGGTGAATGTTTCCCTCGGGGCTAGTCTCTTTTGTCGGTTGGGGCTCCATGTTTAATGCTGAACCTCAATTATGTTTTTAAAATCTGAGTTTTTTGGGTTTTTATATGGTGACATTTTTTTCCCGATCATCATTGTTAGTGAAGATGAGGTCTGGGTGTTTCTACGTCTTTTGGGCTCAATTATTTGCTGGTTTAAATTGAATTTTGTGCAGGGGATTTAAAAGTCGTTTGAGTGTGATTTTTCCCTCAGAGTGTTTTCCTGGTGTTATTACTGCAAAAAATTTTATTTTTGCATTTTCCCTTCCATTTTGGGTTTCCCTTTAAAGTTGAAACCCCCCCAGGAGCAAGATTTTTGGGTGCGGAGCTGGAAGATTTTCCAGACATTGGTAAATTTTTTTAAACAGCTGTTCCGGGGAATTGCGGGGGTGTTGCACCCGGAGGCTTGAAAGACTACCACAATGATAGGTTTTGGTTCTCGCCTTTTTTTGCTAAAATTTTCATTTCGTCATTTGGGGCATTTAAGCAGTTCTGGGGAAAACCCAAGTGACTCTGCAATGTACGGGCCCAAACCCCCCCTTTTTGCCTGTTCACTCTGTCACATCTGTTAGGTTGAAACCCGGGGGATCCTTTACTTCGTTGTCCAAGGGGATCCTTTATGGGGTTTTCAGGGGAAAACCCGGGCGAACATTCCCTTTTTTGGCCTCTGCAACCCAGTCCCGGATAAAAAGGTATTTTTTTTTTTGTAGCTGGCTTTAGACCCTTTTATATTTGCAAAAAAGAATGTTATGGGAAACTGGTGGTATTTTTGGGTTTTACGGGGGGGGTTTTTTTTTTTCCGGTTAGTATCTGTTCTTTTGGGGTTTTGGAGTGGAGGCCCATCGACTGGGGTTTCCACCCCAGGAATGACGGGTTTTTGGGTTGTCGATTTTCTGCCATTTCCTGCCATTTTTTTTTCCTTTGGGACAAAAAAACCCTCCCCCTCTTTGTTTTGGGGGTGGTCCCCAGTTTTTCCCCAGGGCCCTGGAGTTTTGTTTTTTTTGCCCCCTTTTTAGGGGTTACCCTGGAAATTTAAATTTTTATGCACATCTTTCCTTTTAATGAAGAGGTCAAAATTTCGGGTTTAAAAAAAGCTTACAGGAAGGGAGTTTTTGCTTTTTTCCTGTTTTCATAGGGGGCCAGGGCATTTTCAGGGGGTCATAGTTGAATGCCCAAATCTGTTTTTCCGTTTTCCCATGCCGCAGATCCAAATTTCTTTGAAATGTCCCACAGGTTTGGGTTTTCCCGTTTTCCCTTGGGGTTTCTGTGACTGAAATTTCCCTTTTGGGTTTGCATGTTTCCTGTTTATTCTATCCCCCCTTTTAGCACAACAAGGAGCCCCCACCAGTTTTTTTTTTGGAAAATTTACCCTCACTTTTTGCTTTGGACCTCTTGTTTGCTATTTCCTGCGGTATTTCTGGGTTTTGGGCAATATTGGTTTTTTTCTTATCTTTGACTACACTTTTTTTTCCTTTATTTATGGCTCCTGCCCCCTATGAGATCATTTATATGTATTCCTTCCCGGTTAATTTCCCCCATACCCGGGAAAAATATCTCCCGCTTCACCAATTTTGCCCCCGTATCTCCGGGTTCACCTTTGAAAAGGGCAGCACCTCCGCTTCCCCCATTAAATGTCTCCCAGGCCCGTATCTCCCGCTTCACCATTTCGGGTTTCCGGGGCAGGCCCCCTCCCCTTCACCTTTCTGGGCTCCCCGGACTTTCTCCGCTTCCCCCATTTCTGTCTCCCCCGGACAGCAACCCCCAGCTTTTACCATTACTGTCTCCCAGGACAAACACCCAGCTTCACCCTTTTGTTCCCCCGGACAGCCCCCCAGCTTTTACCTTTTCTGTTTTCCCAGGAAGCCTATCAGCCCCCACATTTTTCTGATACCGGAATCAATTTCCCGCCCTTTCAGTTTATGACTACTGGCCAGTATCAAGGGCCCCGTACCATTCAGCCCAGACAATTTTTTGTTCCCATCTGTTGTAGAAAACTTCCGGTTTTCTAAAGAAAGCGCTTTGAAGTTGGGCCCTTTTTAATACCCTTGTGATTTTTGTCCCCAGATTTTCCTCTTTTGGTTTCCCAAAAAAATTTTTTCTGTTTTTTAAAATGCTTGTAGCTAGTTCTGGGATATTTTGCCCCAAGGGGCGTGACACCCCCCAATTTTCCCCAAAAAAACCCAAATTTTTTCCTTTTGGGGGAAACCCCTTTGTTTTTTATGACCACAGACTACACGGGGGGTTCATAATGTTTGAAAAAGGTTGGGTTTTTCTGCCCAAAAATTTTATAAAAAAACCCCTTGAAAATTTTAAATTTAAAAACCTTTTAAAAGAAGCTTTAGTATTTGTTTTTTCTGTTTCTAACTCTTTTTGTATATTGGACAGTTACCGTTTAAAGTTTCCCGATTTTTAAATTTTTTGTGTTTTAGGGCGCCCACAACCCCAAACCTTTACAGTTGTTTTTTTGTTTTCCAAAGAAAATGTTTGAAACCCGTCCCGGGTTGGGGCCGTCAAGGGTTCGGACCAGGAAGGGGTTTGGGCCAGACGATTTTGCTTGATCAGTGGGTCCTTATTTTAAAAATACCGGGCGGTGATTTGAGCTAACACTGAAAGGAAACTCCCGGAAAATTTTCTACCATGGGTTTTTTTTTTTTTTTTTTGTTTGACTGATTTCAAAAGTTAACTTGGTGTTTAAAAGCCGGTGATTTGGCCCGCTCCCACAATGACGAAAGGGGCACCCCCTTTGTTTATTTAAAGCTGTTTTTGGCTTTTCCCCCTTTTTTTTTTTTTTTTTTTTTTTCCCTTCACAACAATAAATGCTTATTTTCAAATAAAAGTTGATGGTGGAAATTTTTGGGGGGAAGGGGCGCTTTTTCTGTAGTAATAATTGTTCTCGTTGTGTATTTTTTGCGACTGCTGGGAAAAATAAAAGGTTTTTATGAAAAATTTACAGTTAAAGGTTTTCGTTTTTTCAAGAAAAAGAAATAATGAAAGTCACTCCCCCCATAAATACCATTAAATATGGTTATTTTACTACAACACTGTATTCTGCTAATCCTGGTATCACTAGTTAAAATGGGTAAAACTGGCAAGCCCCGGAAAATTATTAAAAAACGTGACCCGTTTGGGAAGTTTTTTGGCGATTCTGGCACCCGCCCCTATAGGCTTATCACTTCATTTTTAAATTCACATGTTTGTCAAATGACATTTAGCCCCTTTTTCTCAAAAAACTAGGGAGCCCTGTGTATCACTATACATATGTATACTCAATGTTATCAGGGGGACTTTTTTCCTCTGACCCTGAAAAATTCAATTATTTTTTTTTTTTCCACACGGGACAGGCCTATGATTCCCCTTGGGAAATAAAATTGCTAGTGCACACCCAATTCTCCCTTTTTTTTGAAAAGGGTTTTAAAGTTTTCCGCCCAAAATTTGTTCCAGGCCCCTAGGAAAGGGGTGTAAAGTATAGGATTGGCGGTAATTTTTAAAGGGTGGGCTTTTCCCCCGATTTTTAATATAGGAACCACATTAGCCCTTTTTCCAAAATTTTCTGGCCCCAAACACTGGTAAGGATGGACGCCCTTGAATACATGTTAATGGTGATAAGCCCCCATCTTGCATTCCCTTTAAATACCCTTAAAAACAATCATGGGTCCCCGGGGGCTTATTTTGTTTCAGTTTGTCTATCTGTTTAATAAACCCTGGTTCCCCCGTGGCAGTAATATTAGTTAACTTAAATTCATCAGGAAAATAAATAAATTTTTAATTTCGGGAAACTCATTTACATCTTCCTGGTTAAAAAACTGACAAAAAAAAAGTATTAAAAAAAGGAAAACCATTTCCCGTTCATTATCCTCAGTGTCCCTTCCCAAAAATTTTTAGAGGTCCCCCTTTTTTCCCTTTACCCCGTCCTTTACAATTGAAAAAAACCCCCTTTTGGGTTTTTGTCTTTTATTCTTAGAAAATCTAATTTCATAGTCACGTTTTTTTGCCCCTTTTTAATTTGCCTTTTTTTGTTTTTCTTTTAAGTGAACTTTTTGGTTTAGTAAGGTTAACCTCTCTCTTCTGATGCGCCTATAAAAATTCCCCCTTTTTTCCCCCAATAGATGCTTTTGCCCCCTGTTAAAAACCCTTTGGGGGGCGTTTTTTAGTAGACTTAATTTTTTTCTCTGGGGAAATTTATATACTCTGGGCACTGTGACATTTTTTAAGGGAAAACAATCTTTAAAAACAGTTCCCCCTATTTTATAAGTATGATTATCGTCAATTTAAAAAAATTTTTTTGATAACCCCCAAACAAATTAGACAGTGTTTCCCCAAGGGCCTTTTTAACGGCAGAACGAAAATCGGGGGATTTTTATGTATTTATTATTCTTGATTCCCATTAATGTAAAAGGGATGGGGGTTTGGGGATCACTTGCGCCAAGCTCTTCCGGTTCTCCCAAAAATTATTCACGAGTTTTTTCCCTTTTTTGACAAGACTAGGGGTTTTTGCAAATTTTATTTCCCTGGTTTTCAAATTACACCCCTGTTTCAGAAAAAAAGTCCTGGGAAATGTTTTCCCTGAAGTCACTGGCCCCTTTGTTTTCCCGTCAAAAAATTCCAGTTTAATTTGGGTTTAAAATTTAAGGGCCCCTACTATGACTACGTTACTGGGGTTTTCCAGAAGCCCAAAATTTCGTCCCAAGAAGTCTCCCTCCTTTTTGTGTTTTCCCAAACCTGGGAGGTCGGGATATTACAAATTTGAATTAGTTTTTCTTTGACCCCCCACGAAAATTACCCAAAAAAAGGGCCCCTGTTCTGCTACAAACTATTTTTTTACCTTTTTTTATGCAACCAAATTTTTTTTTCGAACTTTTTAATGGGAATCCTTTCCCCCCCTTCCCTTTTCAAACTATCCCCATTGAATAAAATTAAATCCCTGGAAAATTACATTTAACAGTCATTTTCCCCATCTTTAAACCTTTTCCACGTTTCAGTTTTAAAGCAATGATATCAAGTTTCCCCGGACATGTACCAAACGTAAATTCATTAATTTTATTTTTGGGACTTCGGGGGGTGTTTTGCCTAAAATTTCCAAACCCAAAGTTTTTTTCTTTTGCACATTTTTCCCTATTCATCTTTGTTTTTACCCAATTTCTTTAAATTTTCATTACCCAGAGTTTTCCCAATTTACAGGTTTCTATTAAAATTCTTTAAAAAATTTAGAGATAAGTCAATTTTATCCATTTCCTTATTAAAACATTTCAAAACCATACCCCTAAAAATTAAACCTAGTTTAAAGTCCCAACAAAACCTCAATGATTAGCAAGAAAAAACCCCCTGCCCTGGATAAGTGGGAACCCCCTCCCTTGGGGATACAATTTTCATTTCCCGGCCCTAGAAGTTGTCCCAGTTGTCAATGAATGGTTTCTTTCATTATTTACAGGGTTTATCCCCGCCCAAAAATTAATTTCAATTGCTTGGACAAAACCCTTCATTACCAAAAACCTCTTCTTGGAAAAAACAATTTAAAAGGGCGCCCCCCTTCTTCTAATGATGTTTAGCTGTCCTGAAATTTCTAACTAAATCCTCATTCTATGCCCTTTCCAAAATTTAAAGGGCCCCCAGGGCCCGAGGCAAATAAAAGGATTGATCCCAAATTTGTTCCCTGATGTTGTCAAGCCGGCTAAAAATGTCCTCCATCCCCGCCCAGGAAAAACATACCCCCGTCTCCTACTCCCGTCCTTCAAGCGAATGCCCTATCCTGTTTTCTAAAACCCGGCAAACCCCCAAACAAAACAATATTTCTACCTTCCCTTTTTGGCGTTCGTCGTTTACGATCCCAGTAGATAGACTCACATTCGTCGGGTAGCACCGAGAATGGTTTGGGGGTTTCCCCGGGGGTTTCCACAGCCGTTTCTTTCTTCTTTTCGTTTCTGGCTTTTTCCCTTCGTCTTCTTGTCGTCAATTCGTCGTCTCCTGCTGTCCAACCATGCCACGATCCTTCTTGACCCGAGGACTCGAAAAAAGGAGGACTAAATACGAATCCTCCCTTTTTTTCCTCGGGGAAAAAACCCCTATCTCCATTTTTGCTGCCCCAATTTTTTCCTTAAGTTGCTGGTAAAATTGCTCGATGGAGGGCATCTTGGTTTTAGTCCACGGGGGCAAACCAAAACACTTTTCACAGAAGTTTTGTACAGGTCAGCACTCAAAGTACAGGTCACCATCAAAAGGGACACAAACAGGTCTTCACTGGCTAAAATACCGTCAACCAAATGAAATCGATTTGGTCAGTCCATCAAACTTGGGATTTCCTGGGCTTCCACCCTTTTACACTTCGATCAGGTTTTCCCCTCATTCTTCGTCTTAACAAGTAAAAGGGAAAATCAAGAGTCTTAATCTTTTTTCATTTAAGGAAAATTTAAAAGTGTGTATTTAATTTTGTCACCTCGCTGAATGTTTTCCTAACGAAAAAAAATGTCCAAATTTTTTAAATTTTGGGGAACCAGGGTTGGGGCTGCATAAACTAAAGGGGGAGGCCTTTCTAATGTTTTATAAAGCTGGGTATGGGCCTTGGGGTTCTGTTGTTTTAAATTCTTTTATATAAATCCCCAGAATCTATTTGACTTTTTTACGTACGGGTTATGTTTTTGGGGCTTGGGTTGCTGCTCCCATAAAACCCCCAAAATCCTTTTTTTTCCTTTTTGTATGGGGTAAGTTTTTACATTTTTAAATTTTAAAGGGTGGGGGTTTTAAAAACCCCCCAAAAACTTTCGAAAATTTTCAAATTTTTCCACCTTTAATGCATCTGCCCCTTTTTTGGGCCCAAAAAATACAGTTTGTTTAAATTTCCCCCTGAAGTTCCCTAAAATCTACGTTTGGGAAACAATTATTAAACCCATTTTGTTTTCTTTTGGGAATTTTCTCATTTTCGCTAGTTTAAATTTCCCCCATCAAGATCATGATATATATTATAAACAAAACGGGGCCCAAAGACTGAACCCTTTGGGAAAGCCCCTTGTTACAGGTTCCCCCCTCAGATTTAACCCTTCATGGACACTTCTGCTTCCTCTCTGGGGGAGCCATGACTCGATCCCCGAGAGCCCTTTTCCCCCCCCCCCCCGCCATGCCTGCCCCTTTCTTTAAAGTCTTTGGTGTGGAAAATCTATCAAAAACCTTTTTAATTTCTAAAATAAAAAATATCAAATTTTTTTTATTTTTGGTCAAACCCGCTCAAAAACTTTACTGAAGAAAGTTTAATTAAAAAATTTGGGTTTGACAAGACCCGGCCTCTTGTGAAAACCCTGCTTGAGTAAATTAATAAACTAAAGCTTATCGAGATGGGGTTCTTATAATCCAAACTTAAATTTACTCTAATAGTTTGCCTACAATTTTAGGTCAGGCTTTTTGGGGGGTAATTTGACGGTAACCCACTTGGCCCCTGTTTTTAAAAAAAGGAATACATTTGCCCCTCTTCCACATATTTAGGGCATACACCTGTTTGAAGAAAATAAATTTAAAAAATATTAGTTAAAAGGTTCACAGGTTCCATTTTGATTTCCCTTTAAAAACCCCTTTAAAAAAACCCCTCGGTCCCGGTGGGCTTTTTTTTGCTTCAGGGCGGTCTATCTGCTTCACCCAAACCCTTTCACAGTGGGTGTGGATGTTACATAATTTTTCTTCTTCTGGGCCAAATTTTAAAAAATTTAATTTTGGGGTTTTGTTGTGTCTTCCTGTTTGGGAAAAACCGGGGAAAAATAAATTATTTAAAATTTGAGAAAATTTCATTCCTTTTTTCCGGAAAGGGTGCCCTAGTTATTTTTTAAGGGGACCTTTTCTTTCTTGACTTTTGTTCTATAGACCTGGAAAAAACTTTTTGGGTTAGTTTTTGGATCCCTAGCAACTTTAATTTCATAGGGCCCTTTTTTGCTTTTCTTATCCCCCCTTTTTTAAAGTCCCTTTAAAGTCAATTTTATGATTCATAAGATGACCCTACATTATTTATACGGCCCTTTTAATTTCCCTTTTTTATGCCCTAGTAGATATTTCAGGGTATTATTCATTTCCCTTTTGGGTCATTTCTATTTGATCTAATTTCTTTAAAAAGGGAAAAAACGTTTTTGGCCTCATGTTTTAGGTTCAGAAAAAAGTATTTTTGTTTGTTCTTTTCCCTTACCCCGTCAACAGATTTATTTAAATGTTCTCCCCAAACCATTAATTCTGCTAAAAAAAAAATCGGGACTGTTTTCGAGTTTTCCCCAGTATCATACTTCCAAATTTAATGTAAATATAATTGATTTTTGGTCGCTAGCACCCGTTCTCTGAAACCCTTTTAAAATTTTTAACAAGGGTTTATTTTTGCCCGAAAATAAGCAAGCAAAGGGTTTTTTCCCCCTTTTAGGTTCTGTCACAAATGCTTCAAAAAAAAAATCCCGAACTACTTCCCAAAAAGTCGTTTTGATCAAGGGCTCCCATTCAGCCCAGACATTTATGTTCCCATCTGTGTAGAAAGTTTTCCAGGTTTTCTATGAAAGCGCTTTGATTTTTTCCTCTTTTAATACCCTTGTGATTTTAGTCCACGTTTTTTCCTCATTTGAGCAAAACCCAAAAAAACTTCTCTTTTTTTAATACTGCTTGTAGAGTTCGGGGGAATATCGCACAAGGGGCTGACCCATTTCCACAAAAATAAACAATTTACCCTTGGGGAAGCCCGTTTTTTTGACTGACCACAGAAACACAGGGCTTCAAATGTTTGAATGGTTTTTTACTGCAATTCTCTACAACCCGAAAATTCTTTTAAAAAACCTTAAATGAAGCTTAGTATTTGTTTTTCTTTTTTCTAACTCTTTTTGTTATTGGCCCTTTACCGTCACGTTCCTGATTTTTAATTTTGTGTTTATAGGGCCCTACAACCCCCCCGTTTACGTCTGTTTTATTGTCCAACAAACTGTTTGAAACCACCCGGGTTCGGACCAGAAAGGGGTTGGCCCGGGAAAGGGTTGGGCCAGACATCTGCTCTGATCAGGGGCCCTTTTTTTTAAAAAACAACGGTGGGTGTTTGAGCAACCAAAGGGGATTACGGGAAATTTATCTACCCAGTAATATTGTTTTTGCTGATACAAAATTAACTTGGTGTTAAAGACCGGATATCGGGGCAGCTTACAATGAGAAGGGTCCCCCCTTTGTTTAAAATCGCTGTATCTGGCTTTTCTTTTTTTTTTTTTTTTTTTTTTTTTTCCGTCTCCACCCAATAAATCTATTTTATCATATAGTTGATGGTGCAAATTTTGGGAAGGACGTTTTTTCTGTAGTAATAATTGCTTCCGTTGTGTAATTCGACTGGGGTCAAAGGGTTATATGAAATTCACAGAAAAGTCTCGTATTTCAAAAAAAAGAATAATAAAAGCCCCACTCCACTAAGTCCCATTATAATACTGGTTATTTGCTACACAACACTGTATTCTGCTAACACGGGTACCCTATTAATGCGGTACACGGCAACCCGGGAAATTTTAAAAACACTGCCCTGTGGAAGTTCTGGCGACTTCTGGCCCCTGCCCATAGGCTTTTCCTTTTCTTTACAAATTACCTGTTTCAAATGACACTTTAGCCTTTTTTCAAAATATACTGGGGGCCCCTGTATATACACTATACCTATGTTATCAATTTTATCAGGGAGACTTTTTTTTCCCCTGCATGAAAATTTTAATTATTATTTTTTTCCCACGGACAGGCCTAGATTCCCCCCTGGCAGAAAACTTGCTAGTGCACACTAATTCCCTTTTTTGACTCAGTAATAATTTTTTTCCCCCAAGATTTGTTCAGGCGCTAAGGGATGTATCGTATGGGATTGGCGGTAATTTGAAGGGTGGACTTATCCCTGATTTGAATAAGGAACCACATTAGCCATCTTCCACATCTCTGGCAAACACTGGAAAGGGAGGACCATTGAAACACTCGTTAAGGGCTGCTAAGCCCATTTGCATTCCTTAAGAAACCCTTTAAAAACAATCATGGGGCCCCCGGGGACTTATTTTGTTTCAGTTTGTCTATTGTTTAATAACCATGTCCCTCGTGACAGTAATTTAGTTAATTAATTCATCAGGAACTAAATAATTGTTAATTTACTAATTCATTACATTTCCTGTGTAAAAATGACAAAAAATAGTCATTAAAAAGGAACACATTTCCAGTTCTTTACCGTCAGCGTCCATTCCCAGTTTCGGGTCCCCCCTTTTTCCTTCACCTTCGTCCTATACATTAAAGAACCCCTTTGGATTGTCTTTGATTCATTAGCAACTCAAATTTTCATAGTCACGTTTAGCCTTTTCTAATCCCCTTTTTTTTTGCTTCCTTTTAAGCTGAACAATTGGCGAAAGGTTAAAAATTTCCTTTCTGATGCGCCTAAAAATTTCCCCTTTTCCCTCCCCTAATGATGCTTTAGCCTCCTTTTAACCCCATTGGGAACGTTATATTAACTTTTTTTTCTCTCGGGGAATGATATACCGGGGACTGTGTACTTTTTTAAGAAAACAACATAAAACAATCCCTCTATTCATAATTTGTTATCGCAAAAAAAATCATTACTAGATAACCCCAATAAGTTTAAACAGATTTTCCCTAAGCCCATTAAAATCGGCAGAACGAAAATGGGGGTTTTTTCTGTATTATATTTTTCGCTTTCCCCAAAATTTGCTAAAGGTGATGGTTTTTGTGATCATTTGCGCCAACTCTTATGATTCCAGATTATTCACGAGTGTTTCCTTTTTTGACAGACTGGTCAGCAAATTATACCCCTGTAGGTTCAGTTACACTCTGTTTCAAAAAACGCCTAAAATTTTTCCCTTTAATCACGGACCAGATTACCTGTCAAAGAACCCCAGCAATTGGCAAAGTTAAAGCCCCCTACAAAGACTACTTTTGTGCCAGAAGCCCTAAAAAATTTCTTTCCCAAAGAAGTCTCCCCTCAAACGGACCCCAGCCGGAGGTCGGTAAATTACACCTAAAATTTTAGTTTTTTTTGACCCTCCACGAATTAAACCCAAACAACTCTGTTACTGCTCCATCTATTTTTAACCTTTTTTTATGCAACAATTAAAAATTTTCTCGAACATACAATGCAACTCCTCCCCCCCTTTCCCCTTACATTATCCAATTGAATAACTTAAATCCCGAATATTACACCAAATCTAATCCCCACTCTTTAAATATACCACGTTTCAGTTAAGCAATATATCAAAGTTTTCCCAGCACATGCAACCAAAAAGTTTTCATTAATTTTATTTTTTTCCTTCGACTGTTAGCATAAAAACCATCATATGTTTTTTTTTTCTGCACATTTTTCCTATTTATCTTTGTTTTTCACAATTTCTGAAATTTTCATTACCCCCGAGTTACTCCATGACAGTTTCTATTTGATTCTTAATTCAGAGATAAGTCAAAATATCCCTATTCCTTTTAAACATTTCAAAAACCCATACCTCTAACTAATCCTATTTAAAGTCCTAAAAACCCCCTCAACTGAGTTTTGCAAGAAAAACCCCACCTGCCTGGATAAAGTGAACCCCATCCCTGGCATAAAAGTCATTTTTGGCCATAGAAGTTGTCCCATTGTAATAAGGTACTGATTACCTTACAGTGTTTTATCCAAACAATTAATACCAATTGCTCTGGACAACCATTCTTTACCAAACCTCTTTTGGCAAAAGCCAATAAAACAGGGCCCCCCCTTCTTCCTAATGTTGTCTATAGTGTCCTGAACTTTCTAACAAAATCCTCACTTCTAGGGCTTCCCTACCCTTTGCTCCAGCATGGGAAATAATGGATTGACCCCATTCCCGTTCATGAGTTGTCAAGCCGGCTAACAAGCCCTCCACCCCCACCCCCAAAAAAGAAACCCCCTTTTTTCCCCTACCCTTTCCTTAACAGAATGCCTATCCATGTATCTAACCTCTTTTCCCCAACAAAAAAAATTTCTTCCCTTCCTTGTTGTCGTTCGTGGGGACATCCCATATAACTCACATTGTGGGGTACACCGAGAATGCGTTGGGGGTTTCCAGGGGATTTCCCCCAGCAGTCTCTTTCTTCTTCATCTTTTCGGCTTTCCATTGTTTCTGTCCAATTTCGTCTTTTCCCCTGCGTCCAACCACTGACCACGATCCCTTTCTTGCCCTGAGGACTCGAAACAGGGGACTACTACAAATCCTTTTTTTTTTTCCTCGGCCACCTATTCCCCTTTTCGCTGCCTCAATTCTTCCTAAGTTCGGGTAAATTGCTCGATGGAGGCATCTTGGTTCGTCCACGGGAGCAAACAAGCACTTCTTCACAGAGTTAATACAGGCACACTCAAAATAAGGTCACCACTCAAGACCCACAAACCAGTCTTCACTGAGCTAAGTACACGTCACCACTGAGTCGATGTGGTCAGTCCATCAATCTTGAATACCTGTCTTCCACTTATACACTTCGATCAGGTCTCCCCTCATTCTTCGTTAACAAGTAAATGTAACTCAAGAGTCTTCACTTTCCTTCAAAAGGAAGATTTCTAATGCTGTGTATTAATTTAGTCATCCTACGCTGAATGTTTTCTAACGAACTAATGTCCATTTTGTAATATGGAGACCAGAATTGAGCTGCATAATCTAGGTGAGGCCTTACTAATGATGTATAAAGCTGGAGTATGACCTCTGGACTTCTGTTGCTTACACTTCTTGATATAAATCCCAGTAATCTATTTGCCTTATTACGTACGCTTATGCATTGCTGTCTTGGTTGCTGCTCACCATAACCCCCAAGTCCTTTTTGCAATCTGTATGGCTAAGTTCTACATCATTTAACTTATAAGTGCTAGGGTTACATACACCCCAAAGCTTCAGAACTTTGCATTTATCTACACTGAACTGCATCTGCCACTTTTCTGACCAAGAATACAGTTTGTTTAAATCCTCCTGAAGTTCCCTAACATCTACGTTTGAATCAATTATCCTACCTATCTTTGTGTCATCGGCGAATTTGCTCATATCGCTAGTAATTCCCTCATCAAGATCATTGATATATATTATAAACAACAACGGGCCTAAGACTGATCCCTGTGGAACGCCACTTGTTACAGATCCCCACTCAGATTTAACACCATTCATGGACACTCTCTGCTTCCTCTCTGTGAGCCATGACTCGATCCACGAGAGCACTTTTCCCCCAATGCCATGACCTGCCACTTTCTTTAACAGTCTTTGGTGTGGAACTCTATCAAAAGCCTTACTAATATCTAAGTAAATAATATCAAATTCTTTATCTTGGTCAACAGCCTCAAAAGCTTTACTGAAGAAAGTTAATAAATTAGTTAGACAAGACCGGCCTCTTGTGAATCCATGCTGAGTAACATTAATCAAGCTATGCTTATCGAGATGGCTTCTTATAATCTCAGCTATAATTGACTCTAGTAGTTTGCCTACAATTTAGGTCAGGCTTATTGGGCGGTAATTTGACGGTTTAAAGACTTGTCCCCTGTTTTAAAAATGAATCACATTAGCCATCTTCCACATATCAGACACTACACCTGTTTGAAGAGATAAAATTTAAAAAAATAGTTTTAAAGGTTCACAGAGTTCCAATTTTGCATTCCTTAAGAACCCTTGAAAAAACCTCATCAGGACCCGGTGACTTATTTTGCTTCAGTCGGTCTATCTGCTTCACAACCATTCACTAGTGACTGTGATGTTACATAATTTATCTTCTTCTGGCCCACAATAAAAATTTTAAATTTCTGGAATATTGTTAGTGTCTTCCTGTGTAAAAACCGAGAGAAAATAAATTATTTAAAATCGAGCACATTTCATTCTCTTTGTCAGTAAGATGCCCATAGTTAATTCTAAGGGGACCTATCTTATCTCTGACTTTTGTTCTATAGACCTGGGAAAAAAATTTTTGGGTTAGTTTTTAGGATCCCTAGCAACTTTAATTTCATAGTCCCTTTTTTGCTTTTCTTATCCCCTTTTTAATGTCCCTCTTAATGTCAATATACTGATTCATAAGATGACCCTCACATCTATTGATACGCCTATAAATTCCTTTCTTATGCCCTAGTAGATATTTCAGCCTATTATTCATCCATTTTGGGTCATTACTATTTGATCTTAATTCTTTATATGGGATAAACGTTCTTTGGCCTCATGTATAGTGTTCAGAAAACTGTCATATTGATAGTTCTCTTCGTTACCCCGCAACAGATGATAAGTGTTCTCTAAGCCCATCGTAATCTGCTAAACAAAAATCTGGGACTGTTACTGAGTTATCCCTAGTATCATACTTCCATTCAATGCTAAATATAATTGATTTGTGGTCGCTAGCACCCAGTTCCTCTGAAACTTCTAAATTATTAACAAGGGATTCATTGTTTGCCAGAACTAAGTCAAGCAGGTTATTACCCCTTGTAGGTTCTGTCACAAACTGCTTCAAAAAACAATCCTGAACTACTTCCAAGAAGTCGTATGATTCTAAATTCACAGTCAAGAAATTCCAATCAATATGACTAAAGTTTAAGTCTCCTAGAATTACTATATTATCGTGCCTTGTGGCCCTAACAATTTCCTCCCATAGTAGTCTCCCCTGGTCCCTGTCTAAGTTTGGGGGATGGTATATCACACCTAAAATTAATTTTACATGCCCCTCTGAAAATTCTATCCAAACAGACTCTGTATGTGTTACTTCAGACTTAATACCCGTTTTTGTGCAACAGTTCAAGTGATCTCGGACATACAATGCCACCCCACCTCCCTTCCCGACACTTCTATCTACTTGAAACAATTTAAAACCCTGAGTGTGACATTCTGCAGGCATGTCCCGACTTTTTTAATTAAACCACATCTCAGTAATGGCAAATACATCAATGTTACCTGCACTAGCAACTAGTCTCAACTCGTCCATCTTATTCCTAGCACTGCGACTATTTGTGTAATATATATTTAAAGACCCTCCTCTGTCTTTACCCTTCCTGCTCCTTTCTGTTATTCCACTAAACCTATTACTGTCCTTGTCAATTAGTGCCATTGGCTTTCCAATATCCACCTCATTTTGCCTATTACTAGTTCTCCTAGTACTCATATTACTACACTGCACCTTCACTGTTTTCCGCCAAAACCCATATCACTAACTATTCCTAGTTTAAAGACCTAACAGCTCCCTCCACTGCATTGGCAAGTGCTCCCACCCCAGACCTAGATAAGTGAACCCCATCCCTGGCATACATGTCATTTCTGCCATAGAAGAGGTCCCAGTTGTCAATGAATGTTACCGCATTTTCCTTACAGTATTTGTCCAGCCAGCAATTGACACCAATTGCTCTGGACAACCTTTTCATTTCCAACTCCTCTCCTTGGAAAAATGCCACATATGACGGGTTTTTCCCACCCTTCCTTCTAATTATCTCTATAGCTGACCTATACCTGCTAATCAGGTCCTCACTCCTACGTCTGCCAACATCGTTGCCTCCAGCACTGAGACAGATAATAGGATTGCTCCCATTACCTCTCATGATGTCATCCAGATGGCTAACAATATCCTTCATCCTAGCCCCAGGAAAACACACTCTCTGCCTCCTACTCCTATCCTTTAAGCAGAATGCCCTATCCATGTGCCTAATCTGGCTATCCCCAACAACAACGTTTTTACCTTCCTTGGCGTCATCTTTCGTGATGGTCCCAGTAGTCGACTCACATTCGTCAGGTAGCATTACACCACTTGTGGGATTCGTCAAGACGTTGTCGATGGTCTTCGTTGGGGTTTCTAGGGATGTTTCACTCACGTCTGCCAATGCTTCCTTGGTGCTCGTTGTGGCATTCCCAGTAGAACACTCACATTTGTCAGGTAGCACCGAGAATGGGTTGGAAGTTTCCACGGTAGTCTTCTGGTTTCTCATTGTTTCTGCCTCTCCAACCGTTTTCTTGATCCTCAGCTTGGTTCCATGTTGCCCGGCCACTGACCAAGCTCCCCTCTTAACCTGGGGACTGACAACAGGAGGATTACTACGAATCCTCTTGTTCTCCTCCGTTAATCGCCGTATCTCCAGCATAGCAACTCTGAGCTTTTCTCTCAGCTGCTGGTAAAGTTGCTCAAGCGAGGGCATCCTGGTTCAGATTTCAGAGAGAGCACTCCGTTAATCGCTATATCTCCAGCTTAGCAACTCTGAGCTCTTCTCTCAGCTGCTGGTAAAGTTGCTCAAGAGAGGGCATCCTGGTTCAGATTTCAGAGAGAGCACACTAGGTGCCAGAAATCACCCTCTGCACCCAAGAGGACCTCAGCACTGCAAGCAGTGCAGATGCAACATGGAACCCATGCCATACCCTACCCTTCATGCTAGTAAATCAGCAATCCAGGATAGCAACCTCACACCTGTCGAGCTACCCCAGTGCACAAAAGAGAGGAAGGCTGGATATCCACCACAAAGCATACCTCCTTCAGCCACCCGGAATCTGAAAGGCAGCCTCCAGTGATACACCTGTCACCCGAAAGACACCCAAAGTCACCTTCCAGGAAACCAAAGAGGGAACAGAATATCCCTAGGCTTTCCAGATTCCACGGCAAACTAGAACACGCCAAGAACCTCAATGGAATGGGATTGACCCTGGTACCCTTTCCCCTACCTAGGTACCAGTGTGCCTGTGGGAAGAATCCCAAAGGTCAAAAAGAGAAAGGGAATAAGGGAGGGATGGGAAGGAGGAGGAGGAAAGGGAAAAGGGCCACCGGTGGCCCGGTGGCCTGGTGGCTAAAGCTCCCGCTTCACACACGGAGGGCCCGGGTTCGATTCCCGGCGGGTGGAAACATTTCGACACATTTCCTTACACCTGTTGTCCTGTTCACCTAGCAGCAAATAGGTACCTGGGTGTTAGTCGACTGGTGTGGGTCGCATCCTGGGGGACAAGATTAAGGACCCCAATGGAAATAAGTTAGTCCTCGATGACGCACTGACTTTCTTGGGTTATCCTGGGTGGCTAACCCTCTGGGGTTAAAAATCCGAACGAAATCTTATCTTATCTTATTTTAAGGGGGAATGGGGGGGAATTAGGTTCAGTCTGAGGAAGGACACCAACAGGTCTAATTCCTCAGACCAAGAGCCTCTTCACCACACCAAGGAGCCCTCCTTGAAGAGGAAATGGGACCAAGGAAACGAGAATACAACCATAAATACCATACAAAAATACACTAGAAAGTTGCTGCTTTAAACCAAAAACACAGTGTTGGAACTTATTCAGTCCTAGAAGTCCCAATGGGGGAAAACACACTGTTTGAGGGCCCTTACTAAAATTAGGATTATTGAGGCAACTGTATATAATAATAATGTAGACCTAAAACCTTAACATAGGTAGTAATAGGCCGAATGTAGGCAAACACTAGGTTATGTTAGCTAGGGAGAACTGGCAGCCCAAGTTTGAACGACGAGGAGCGGGTCTCGAAGACCCCAGAGCTTCCTTCTAAGGCTAGACACCATCTGAGCAACAAGTGCCGTGATCAGCAGGTGGCACCCCCACGTGTCTTCACATACTAGATCTGGGGAAATCTGGTGGAGGCACCTCGACGTACTGTAGATGTCCTCCTCTGTCAGGCCCATACAGTAAGACAAGACACCCTTTTTTACCATTTGATTCTGGCCAGCATCTGGGGAAAATTGTGGGTGAGTTGAGCTGTGGGCCCCTTTGTGCAGCCGGCAGTTCATGACCAGTATGTACTGGTGTCTCTTCTCAGCCTAGAAGCTAGTGTCCATTTCTGCATAGTAGTCTAGGGGATACACACCCCTTGGGAAACAGGAATTTCTGAGGTGCAGGCAGGTCACTAATAACGATTGAATATTGCAGGAATTATGGCTCCCGGTTGCACGTGGTTCTGAGAGGAAGTCCATGGGCTAAGCTTAGGGAGGTTGAAGACCAGAATAGATTTACTAACACCAAGTAAGTTAGTACTTTTCACGTGCATGCAGGCAAGGTTTCTTGCAACATCAGTCATTTATGAAAATCTATCCTATAAGCCACTTGTGAGGCTGAGGTACCGACCTCAGGGCTCGATGTCAACAGAGCTTGCCAGGGTAGACAACTCACATGGAGGCAGTCCAGGCAAATTTTCACAGTTTTTTTTTTCTCATTATGCACTGTGTGATGCAGAATTTTTTTATACTGTGCACACTGACCACACAGACCCATTCTTTCAAATGTAGGCCTGCCAGTGTTCTTCCCCCAGATTTGAAGACACTAGAATTTAGGCCTACAAGTACGTGACCAACCCTGGCTGCAATGATGTACTTGTAAGTGACTAACCTTCAAAGGGTTAAACAGTGATATGGTTTTTCATTTGAATGAAATATCATGTGTTATAGTATATTTGATTTTTGTGAAAATTATTATTATAATCAAAAAGAAATGCTAAGCCACAAGGGCTATACAGTGCTGCAGGGTAGGGAAGAAAGCGAGGGTATCGGGCAGCAGAAGGGGGAAGGGATGATTAGGAGGTTACATAAAACAGTGGGGCAGGGGATAGTGAGGGGGTACAGTGTAGCAAGAGATTGAGGTAGAAAGAGCTGAAGGGATCATCATCAGAATTTGTGGAGTAGGTCAGTTGTTGACAAAAAGTCAATGAGAGAATCTGGATGAAAGGTGCGTCCATCAGCGAGAAGGGAAGGTAAAGAGAGAGCAGAAGAGTGAAGACGATGTTGGAGGTAAATTGCGTGCTCATTGATAAAGTGGGCAGTCTAACAGAATGTGGCTGACCAATAATGGAACATGACAATTTTCACAGAAAGGAGCAGGGCACCTCTCCATGAGATACCCATGAGTAAGACGAGTGTGGCCAATGCAAAGGCGGGAGAGAGTAGTCTCCCAACCTCAACACTGGTGACAAAAAGACGGCCAGTAACCTATACATACTTGGTTTAATAGAAAAAGTTTGTTATTGAGCAGAGCAGACCAACATTGTTGCCAACGGGTGTGAGGGTGGGTAGCTATTACAGCAAAATAGTCCAGAAATGGAACACCTCTATATGAAATTGGTACATCATGTACTGCTGACCGCAGAGCAGTGTCTGCCTGTTCATTGCCCTGTACATCAACATGACCAGGGACCCAACAAAATACAATATCTTTATGCTTGGTAGAGATACAGCAGAGCCAAAGTTGGATACGGAGAACAAGGGGGTGAGGCGTATCAAATTTCCATATAGCCTGTAGAGCACTAAGGGAGTCTGAGACAACCACAAGTGATGACACAAGCATAGATGCGATAGGAATAAGTGCTGCAAGAATGGCATACAATTCAGCAGTAAAAATGCAAGCTGAAGATAGTAAATGCCCTTGCATGACACTGTCCGGAAACACTGCTGCGAATCCGACGCCGTCAGAAGATTTAGAGCCATCTGTGTACACTGCGATGGCATGAGAATGAGAGTGGAAGTGGAAGAAAAAGACAGCAGGAAGCCACCGTAGACAGTTGGTCTTTCGAGCAAGGAAGTGAGAAAGCACAGACCCGAACAGCTGGAACTTCCCAGGGGGGTAGGGAAAAGTGAGATGCTACATGAACATATAAAGGTGGTAACTGAAGGGAAGACAAGAGCAAATGTAGGCAAAGAGAGAAGGGATGGAGCAAACAGGGGCAGCAAACAAATAAAGAATGTCTACTATCATCAGTGACCATTCTATAAATGGAAGGACTGCGGAGATTGTGAGAGCGTACATAGTAGCGAAGGCAATGGGCATCACGCCGATCAGACAAGGATGGAACATTCGCTTCTGCATAGAGGCTCTCAACAAGGGAAGAGTGAAGAGCACCAAGACATAAACGCAATCCTTGGTGATGGATAGGATTAAGGCTAGAGAGAGTAGCAGGAGAGGCCGATGAATAGATCTGGTCACCATAATCCAGTTTTGATAAAATGAGGGCTGAATGCAGGCGAAGGAGAGTTCGATGATCAGCTTCCCATGAAAGATGAGCAAGGGTTTTAAGAAGGTTCAGCCGGCTGTGACAAGTTGCCTTTAGAGAGGTAATGTGGGGTTTCCAGGATAACCTACGGTCAAAGAGAAGGCCAAGAAATCTAATTATCACGTTCAGGGATATGGGAGCCATAGAGGTACAAAGGATGATCGGAGATGACAGAGCGTCTAGTGAAAGTAATTTGGCGAGCTTTCGTACTGGAAATTTTAAACCCATGTGTGGTGGCCCAATTGGAAACACGGTCAACTGCATGCTGGAGAGAAACTGTGATGAGGTGACAGCCAGCACCTGTGCAAGCAATAGTAGTCATCTACATAGAGTGATGACTAAATATTGGATGGAAGAACAGAGGCCAAATCATTTATAGCAAGGGGAAAAAGTGTTATGCTCAGAACGAATCCCTGAGGGACACCTTCAGCTTATTTTATTTATTTATTAATTTGAACATGATATAGAGAAGTACAAAAGAATACAGGTAAGTGCAGCATGCCAAAGCCCCTTGTATGCAGAGCATTATGGGCTTGGACAAGTCTGGGGAGAGCACATTGTTAACTCGAACACGGAAATGTATATCAGCTAAAAAGTTCTTTAGGAAAGATGGTAGATTGCATTGGAGGCCTAAGGAGTGGGCTTGGGCCAAAATATTATAAATTTAAGTTGTGTTATATGCCTTTTCAAGGTCAAAAAATATGGCAATAACTGAGCGGTTATTCACAAAGGCATTACGAACATAAGTATCCAAACGTAGTAAGGGGTCTATTATAGAATGGCACTTAGGAAAACAATGTTGATGAGTAGAGATTGTTATTATTGTTATTATTATTATTATTATTATTATTATTATTATTATTATTATTATTATAATAATCAAGGGGGAAGCGTTAAACCCGTAGGATTATACAGCACCTGGGTGGATGTGGAAATCATTCAGGCTTAATTCAGGGAACTGGAACACAGATCCAATTCCCTAAATCAAGGGCCCCTCACCAACATCAAGGAACCTTCCCTGAGGGGAACGAGTGGAGAGACTGCTGTGTGTCTCTAAATACCACATTAAACATCTATTTATCAGACGTTCCATCACTTTGCAAACTGCACTGGTAAGAGCGATGGGACGATAGTGGGAGGCTTCATGTCTCGCAGTACCCGGTTTGCAGAAAGGGAGAACAATGGCAGATTTCCACAGCTGTGGAAGAACTCCTTGTGACCAAATAAAATTGAAAAGGCATAAGAGGACTGCAAGGGCTGACTGATGTAAATGTAACATACGAATATGAATGTCGTCGGGCCCAGCTGTCGATGATCGGCAAGCTGAGAGTGTTGCCTCCAGTTCCTGATGTGTAAAAGGCACATTATACTGTTCTTCTCTGAGAGAAGAAAAGTCCAAGGGTGCTAACTCTATAGCAGACTTTGAGGAAAGAAACGAGGGGCAGAGATGGAGCCCAAGAGAAGTATGGATCAGATGATTGCCAATTTCAATGGCAACATCAAGAGGATTTGCTATATCAACACCAGCAACCTGCAGAACACGAGCCAGGTCAGGAGAATAGTTACCACTCAATTTCTGTACTTTTTTTCCAGACTGCACTCATAGAGGACGCAGAGGTGATGGAGGCATAATCTCGCCAGCAAGTGCGTTTGGCATCATGGATGACACGGCGAGCGATTGCACGCTTCTGCTTAAAATCAAAGCCTCTCAGTGGTTCTATTATACCGGTACCTGCCCCAAACAGCTCGCTTCAAACATACTGCATGAGCACAAGCAGGAGACCACCAAGGCACGCATTTCTGAGAACGTTTGCCCGAAGTTTGGGGTATAGAATGAGAAGCTGCGGTTAAAACTGAGGACGAGAAGAGGTGTAAAAGCTCATCAATGGAGGACGAACAAGGAGCCTCACTAAAAAGAGGTTAGCTGTGAGTAAAGGTCCCAATTTGCCCGATCAAATTGCCAGCGTGGGTTACGAAGAAGTGGTGAATATGAAGGGGAAGTAAGAATGATTGGAAAATGATCACTGTCATGTAAAGCCGGGAGAACAGACCAGGTGAAGTCTAGTGCGGCAGAGGAAGAGCAGACTGAGAGATCGATGCAAGAGATAGTACGAGTCCGAGGATCAAAATGGGTGTGAGTACCTGTATTTAAAACATGGAGGGGGTGGGAAGTAAGAAAAGCCTCTAGCTGAATGCCACAGGAATCACAGTGGGACCCCCAAGAGGAAATGATGGGCATTAAAATCGCCAAGTAACAGAAGTGGTGGTAGAAATGATGAAACAAGAAAGGCAATATCCAGAATAGATAATACTCGAGAAGGGAGAGAGATACAAACAGAATGTATACCACTTATGCAGGTAGATACGGGCTGTAGTGTAATGCAGCAAAGTTTTAACAAATACCTGATGGTACGGAATATCAGTGCATTGAAGAAGGGCACTTTCGTTGAAGGTCCCATCAGGAAAAGGATCCGAAGAATACAATAAATTATAGCCTGAGATGGGATAGATAACAGCAGAGTGTAATTTTGGTTCTTGTAAGCAAACATAAACAGGGGAAAATTGGGAGAGCAACGTCTGAAGCTCACCCTGATTACCCCTGAGGCTGCGTATATCCCACTGTAAATAGGCCATGATTGGCAATGATAAAGATACTAGGAATCCACAGGAAAGGGTACTTATGGACTAGACTAGAGGGATTAGAAAAGTCCACATGCAGTGGCAGTGGAAAACGTTCAAGCAGCGAAGGAACGGTGCAATGTGAAGAAAGGAGTTGCGCAGATGGAGAAGAGGAAAGAGAAGGAACAGAGGGTGGATCAGTGTCCATTGGTGGTTTGGTCTCTGCAATATATTCAGAGATTGCTTCAAGTGTTTCGGAGTTCAGAGATGCGTATGGGAGACAATATTGGAGATGGAAGGAAGAGGAGTTTGATTAAAGATCGGAACTGTAATGAACTGTACCAAGGTAGGGGAAGTGAAAGGGTGGAGGGAACTGGAGAAATGGGGGAGGGGACAGAAGAGGCAGAAACCTGGGAGGTGGCAGAAGAGGAAGAAACTTGGAAGGGGACATGGGAGGAAGGCTTTACAAGGAGGAGGATAAACCTCTACACTTGTAACAGAGCCAGTGAAAGGAGAAGACCGAGGTACAGAGACCGGGAAGGTAAAATGTGGAGGTGGAAGAAGGGAAGGAGGGGTTAAAGGAGATTTTTTGGACTTCTGAGAAGCAGAGGGATGATTGGAAGGTGTTATACGAGGTCTTGTCGATACCGGGATTTGTGAGGGAGAACACGAAGAAGTGAGAACAGACTGAGGTGTTGAAGTAGGGACGTCTGAGCTCAGGACAACAAAAGAATTAGACACAGAGTGACTATGGGACTGGCAACCACAGAGGAGGCTGCAGAAGATGGGACCCCAGAAGTGTGGGGACGTTTTGAAACACTAGAATAAAAAACACCGGGTAGTCTCCCTTGGAGGTGGAGATGAGAAACTGCCATAGTAAAAGGGAGACCTTCTGCCACTTTGAGGCAATGAATTTCCCGCTCATTTAAGTAGACCTGGCAATGGCAAGAGTATGAAGGGTGAGCCTCATGACAATTGAGGTAAGAGAGGTCGACTGCGAGATGTGTTAGAATGGTCATCGGCACCACAGACTTGGCAGATGACTATAGATCTGCAATATTTTGCTGGGTGGCAAATCGCTAGCAATTTCTACACTGTTGCAGTGTAGAGATCACCTTTCGAACTTGTAACCAATGTCCTGCTACATAGAGGATGGGAGTTCATGGCTGTCAAAAGTTAAATGAGCCACATTGCAAGGGTATCTTCTCCGCCTGAGGGCAGGAAGAACATAAGTGTCTACCTTGAGAATTGGGAGATCTTAGAGTTCCTGTTGTTCGAGAATGTCATTGCCACATGTCTGGAAATTCTGTTGGACTATGGTATGGGGCAGAATAACAGTACCACTACAAGAATTGAGGGAATGATGTTTTTCGATAGTGATAGGAATAGTATCGATATGTGAAAGAGAAAGATCATGAGATTGGGTAGCATTCTGGACTGTGATGATGTGCATACCACTCTCAAGAGCATGAAAGGAAATATCTCTACCAACATGGCGTAGGAGTGCTTTGCCAATACTATGGTCGGAAAGATAGGTAGTAGAAGAAGTCGGTCTTAAAGTAAAGAATTTAGTCTATTGTGTGGTCCAAAACTGAGTGTGGAGAGGGAGTGCATGACATGGGAAGGTAATAAAGTAACATCATCAGGAGATTGGCACTGGCATTTAGAAGTCAGACCAGAGTTGTTCCAATGCAGGATGGGCTGGCAATTTGATTATAATTAAAAAGAAGTGCTAAGTCCCAAGGGCTATATAGCGCTGCAGGGTAGGGAAGGAAGTGAGTGTACTCTGCGGCAGAAGGGGGAAGGGATGATCAGTAGGTTACAGAAAACAGCTGGGCAGGGGATAGTGCAGGGTAGAGGGTAGCAAGAGATTGAGGTAGAAAGGGCTGAAGGTATCAGAGTTTGTGAAGTAAGTTGTTGTCAAAAATCAATGAGAGAGTCCGGATGAAAGGTGGGTCCATCAGCGTGAAGGGAAGGTTAAGAGAGAGCAGCGGAGCGAAGATGACATAGGAGGTAAACTCTGCATGCTCGTTGATAAAGTGGGTAATCTAACAGAATGTGGCTGACCGATAATGGAACCTGAGAATTCTCATAGAGAAGAGCAGGGTGCCTCTCAATGAGATATCCATGAGTAAGACAAGTATGGCCAATGCGAAGACGGGAGAGAGTAGTCTCCCAACCTTGACACTGGTGACAAGAAGATGGCCAGTAACCTATACTCGACCTAATAGATTGAAGTTTGTTACTGAGCAGAGTAGACCAACATTGTTGCCAACGGGTGTGAAGGTGGGTAGCTATTGCAGCAAAATAGTCCATAAATGGAACACCTCTATATGAAACTGGTAGGTCATGTACTGCTGACTGCACAGCAATGTCTGCCTGTTTATGGCCCTGTGTGTCACCATGACCATGGACCCAATAAAAAAAATATCTTTATGCTTGGTAAAGATGCGCCATAACCAAAGTTGGATATGGAGGACTAAGGGGTGAGGTGTATCAAATTTCTGTATAGCCTGTAAAGCTATACCACAAATGATGTGGTATCGTCTTTGCCCACAGGCAGGAAGAACATATGTGTCTACCTTGAGAATTGGGAGATCTTGGAGTTCCAGCTGTTCGAGAATGTCATTGTCACATTTCTCGAAATTCTGTTGGACTATGGTATGGGGCAGAATAACAGTACCACTAAAAGAATTGATTGAATGATGTTTTTCGATAGTGATAGGAATAGTGTCGATATGTGAAAGAGAAAGATCATGAGTTTGGGTAGAATTCTGGACTGTGATGATGCACGTACCACTCTTAAGAGCATGAAAGGAAATGTCTCTACCAACGTGATGTAGGAGCGCTTTCAGGAGATTGTCATTGGCATTTGAAGTGGGACCAGAGTCGGTCCGACGTGGGACGGGTTGGCGATTCGAAAATCACCACACCACAGAGGGAGAGGCCGGAAGCATATTATTATTATTATAATAAAAAAATTGCTAAGCCACAAGGGCTATACAGCGCTGCAGGGTAGGGAAGGAAGCGAGGGAATTGGGCAGCAGAAGGGGGGAGGGATGATCAGTAGGTTACAGAAAACAGCGGGGCAGGGGATAGTGCAGCAGTAGAGGGTAGCAAGAGATTGAGGCAGAAAGGGCTGAAGGCATCAGAGTTTGTTAAGTCACTTGTTGTCAATAAGTCAATGAGAGAGTCCGGATGAAAGGTGGGTCCATCAGTGAGAAGGGAAGGTAAAGAGAGAGCAGCAGAGCGAAGACGACGATAGAGGTAAATTCTACATGCTCGTTGATAAAGTGGGCAGTCCAACAGAATGTGGCTGACTGATAATGGAGCCTGACAATTTTCACAGAGAGGAGCAGGATACCTCTCCATGAGATATCCATGAGTAAGACGAGTATGGCCAATGCGAAGACAGGAGAGAGTAGTCTCCCAACCTCGACACTGGTGACAAGAAGACAGTCAGTAACTTATACTTGGTTTAATAGATTGAAGTTTGTTACTGGAGTTTACCTGGAGAGAGTTCCGGGGGTCAACGCCCCCGCGGCCCTGTCTGAGACCAGGCCTCCTGGTGGATCAGAGCCTGATCAACCAGGCTGTTGCTGCTGGCTGCACGGAAACCAACATACGAGCCACAGCCCGGCTGATCCGGAACTGCTTTAGGTGCTTGTCCAGTGCCAGCTTGAAGACTGCCAGGGGTCTGTTGGTAATCCCCCTTATGTGTGCTGGGAGGCAGTTGAACAGTCTCGGGCCCCTGACACTTATTGAATGGTTTTTAACGTGCTAGTGACTCCCCTGCTTTTCATTGGGGGGATGGTGCATGTCTGCCAAGTCTTTTGCTTTCGTAATGAGTGATTTTCGTGTGCAAGTTCGGTACTAGTCCCTCTAGGATTTTCCAGGTGTATATAATCATGTATCTCTCCCTCTGTGTTCCAGGGAATACAGGTTTAGGAACCTCAAGCGCTCCCAGTAATTGAGGTGTTTTATCTCCGTTATGCGCGCCGTGAAAGTTCTCTGTACATTTTCTAGGTCGGCAAGTTCACCTGCCTTGAAAGGTGCTGTTAGTGTGCAGCAATATTCCAGCGTAGATAGAACAAGTGACCTGAAGAGTGTCATCATGGGCTTGGCCCCCTAGTTTTGAAGGTTCTCATTATCCATCCTGTCATTTTTCTAGCAGATGAGATTGTTACAATGTTATGGTCCTTGAAGGTGAGATCCTCCAACATGATCACTCCCAGGTCTTTGACGTTTGTGTTTCGCTCTATTTTGTGGCCAGAATTTGTTTTGTACTCTGATGAAGATTTAATTTCCTCATGTTTACCTTTTCTGGTAATTGAAATTTCTCATCGTTGAATTCATATTGTTTTCTGCAGCCCACTGAAAGATTTGGTTGATGTCTGCCTGGAGCTTTTCAGTGTCTGCAATGGAAGACACTGTCATGCAGATTCGGGTGTCATCTGCAAAGGAGACACGGTGCTGTGGCTGAATCCTTGTCTATGTCGGATATAAGGATGAGGAACAAGATGGGGGCGAGTACTGTGCCTTGTGGGGAACAGAGCTTTTTTACCGTAGCTGCCTCGGAATTTACTCTGTTGACGACTACTCTCTGTGTTCTGTTAGTGAGGAATTATAGACCCATCGACCGACTTTTCCTGTTTTTCCTTTAGCACGCATTTTGTGCGCTATTACGCCATGGTCACACTTGTCGAAGGCTTTTGCAAAGTCTGTATATATTACATCTGCATTCTTTTGTCTTCTAGTGCATTTAGGACCTTGTCGTAGTGGTCCAATAGTTGAGACAGACAGGAGCGACCCCGTTCTAAACCCTGTTGCCCTGGGTTGTGTAACTGATGGGTTTCTAGATGCGTGGTGATCTTGCTTCTTAGGACCCTTTCAAAGATTTTTATGATATGGGTGTTAGTGCTATTGGTCGTAGTTCTTTGCTGTTGCTTTACTGCCCCCTTTGTGGAGTGGGGCTATGTCTGTTGTTTTAGTAAATGTGGGACGACCCCCGTGTCCATACTCCTCTCCATAGGATGGAAAAGGCTCATGATAGGGGCTTCTTGCAGTTCTTGATGAAACACAGAGTTTTCCCTGAGTCTGGCCCTGGGGCAGAGTGCATGGGCATGTCATTTATCGCCTGTTCGAAGTCATTTGGCGTCAGGATAACATCGGATAGGCTTGTGTTAATCAAATTTTGTGGGGTTTTCCCCATTAAAAAATACATTTTGATCTTCGACTCTCGTCTGGTTAGCGGCTTTGCTAAAAAACTGAGTCATATTGGGACTTGAGTAGCTCACTCATTTCCTTGCTGTCATTCTGTGTAGGACCCATCTTGTTTAAGTAGGGGCCCAATACTGGAGTTGTTCTCGATTTTGATTTGGCATAGGAGAAGAAATACTTTGGGTTTCTTTCGATTTCATTTATGGTTTTTTGTTTTTCCCGCGATTCCTGACTCCTAAAGGATTCTTTTTAGCTTAAGTTCGATGCTTGCTATTTCCCGACCAGTTTTCTCTCTACGCATTTCAGATTTTATTTACCTCTTTTAGCCGCTCTGTTTTTTCTTTTCCGTCGCCTGTAAAGGGAGCGCCTGCTCTTTCTTTTTTCACATTATCCCCCTTTTTTTAGAGGAAAAAGCCTTGTGATACATCGAGTGCCACCAGTTTTAATCTGTTCTAGGATAAGTTGGGTCTGTTTTTTGCTTAGTATATTCCCAGCTTTTATCGGGTTTGGATTGGTTTACTTGGTCCCCCTTTAGTTTTTGTTTTTGAAGTTGAATTTGGTGAATGCTCCCCCTGGTAAACTTTTATTTGGGCTGGGGCTCCGCGCATCAAAGACTGAACCTCAATTTTGTTTTGCTGGTATATTGTTTTTGTTTTGGTGTATTTTTTATCAGTCATCATTGTTATGAAGATGAGTCTAGTTATTTCCAGTCTATAGGGGTCTATTTTTTGCGGTTTAAAATGAATTTTGTGCAGAGATTTAAAAACTCGCGTGAGGGAGTTTTTATCAGAGCTGCCCCTGGTGTTATTTCTGCAACATATTATTTTCTATATTTCCTCCATTTTAGGTGCCTTTAAATTGGGAAACCCCCCGGAGCAAATGTTGGGTGAGGAGCTGGAAGGTTTTCCAACAGTGGTCAATTTTTAACAGCTTTTCCCGGGAATTTTGGGGGGTTCATCCGGGGGCTTTTTAGACATCACAATGACTAGGTTTTTGGGTTCTCGACCTTTACTGCTAAAACTTCCACTACATCATTTGAGGGTTTAGCAGTTTTTGCAAACAAGTGACTTGCAATGTACAGGCCCAAACCCCCCCCTTTTTCCCGTTCACTCTGTCACATCTTATAGGTTGTAACTGGGTCCATATTTTGTTGTCCCAAATGATCCTTTATGTGGGGCTCAGTGAAAGCCCCGAAAATTGCCTTTCCCTCTGCAAGCAGTCCACGGATGAAAGGTATTTTGTTGTTTGTTGCTGGCTTTAGACCCTGTATATTTGCAAAGAAAAATGTTATCGGACTGGGGTATTGTTGGTACTGGGGGGGGATTTTTTTTTCCGGCATTAGTATCTGTATCGGGTTGGGTTTTTGGAGTGGAGGCCATCGACTGTGGTTCCACTCCAGGAATGACTGGATTTGGTGTACGTTTTTCTGCCTTTTCCTGCCAGTTTTTTTTCCTTCCTGGCACAAAAAAAACCTCTCCCTTGAGTGGCTGTGGCTACCCAGGTTTTCCCATGGCCTGGATGTTTTGTATCTTTTTGTCCCCTTTGATGGTATGCCTGGCAATTTAAGTTATAGCACAGCTTTCCCGTACTGAAGAGGTACACAGTTCAGGTGAAAAAGGCTTACAGGAAGGGAGTTTGCATTTTCCTGTTGTCATATGGGCATGGGGATTTCCTAGGGTGGTCATAGTTGCACGTCCCATCTGTTTTTCCAGATTCCCATGCCCGCAGATACCGAGTGCATAGTATGGCACAGGCTTGGTTTCCGTTTGCCTTGGGTTTCTGTGACTGTATTCCCTGGGTTTGGGGCATGTTTCCCTGTCTTACTTCTATCCTCCCTAGCACCAACAATGGAGCTCCCACCATTTGTTTTTGGTAATATATCCTCACTATTGCTAGTGGAGTCCTCTTGTTTGCTATTTCCTGCGGTATTTCTAGTTTTGCAATATTGGTTTTATCTTATCTTTTTTATTTATTTTTTATATTTTTTATTTCCAATTTGTGCACACATACAGAGGTTTCAAAAAAATACAGATAAGAGCAGTATGCCCAAAACCACTTATACTATGCATAGCATTACGGGCTGGCTTTAAAATTAACTTAAGATTAACTAAGCAATGATTATTATTATTTTATAATCAAAAAGAAGCGCAAGCCACAAGGACTATACAGCGCTGTACTAAGCAATGTTTGAAATCAGTGTTTAAAACATTAATGTAAACAGAAAAACTAAAAAGAACAAGTGAGTATTAAAAAAGACAGGTCATATGGTTGCTTTTCAGTTAGGTAGTGATTTGTTAGGTAGTGTATTTAAAAAAATAATAAAGTTAGATTGGGTTTTAGGTTTAACATTTATGTGATATAATTGTGAAAAACATTTAAGATATACAATTTATAATGTTCAGTTATTCAGTTTTTTATTTGGTTTTGGGTGAGTAAGTAATCTTTGAGAAAAAGACTTGAATTTATAAACAGGTTGTTGTTTCTTTTATATTTACAGGTAATGAATTCAGATTTTAGGGCCTTTTATGTGCATTGAGTTTTGCTAGTGTGAGATGGGGCACGAGGAACATCAAAGAGTGATCTGTGCCTTGTGTTATGGTCATGTGTTCTGTTGAGGTTGGCAAGGAGATGTTTGAGGGGAGGGTTAATATCAGAGTTAAGTGTTCTATGTATGTAATAGTTGCAGTAATAAGTATGGATTTTTGTATGGTGAGTAGGTTTAGTGTATTGAATATTGGTGGAGTGTGCTGCCTGTAGTGAGAATTTGTTATCATTTAACTGCAGCCTTTTGTTGGGTAATTAGTGGTCTGAGATGGTTTAAATTTTTGTTGAGCCCCATGCCCCAAATTCCATAGGTGAGATAGGGGTAAATAAGAGAGTGATATAGGGCCAGGAGGGCTGACTGTGGAACATAGTACCGTATCTTCGATAGTATGCCTACAGTCTTGGAAATTTTCTTAGAAATTTGATGTATATGTGTTTTGAAATTTGAGTCTATTATCAAGTGGATTCCTAAGAATTTTCCCTCTGTCAGTTTTGTGATAGGTGATCCATTTATCATTATGTTAAGAGGGACATCTGTAGCTCTGTTACCAAACTGAATGAATGTAGGTTTTGTCAATGTTTAGTGTAAGTTTGTTAGTCCTCATCCAGGGTAGATATTTTCTGTAATTCGGTATTTACAGTATTGGCTAGCGTGACTGGGCTCGGGTGAGAGAAGACGTATGTAGGTGTCATCTGCAAATAGTGTGGGTTTGAGTAATTGCGAAGCATTTGGAAGGTCATTTATGTATAGGAGAAAGAGAAGAGGGCCAAGGACACTTCCCTGTGGGACACCAACTGTAATTGGTTGTGCAGAAGAGTTTGCCCCATTTGCGTACACATATTGGCTTCTGTTGCTGAGGTAAGACTTGAGGTAGTTGAGGGAGTGCCCTCTTATACCATAGTGTGACAATTTTACGTGGAGCAAGTCATGGTCAACTGTATCAAAAGCTTTACGTAAGTCAATGAAGATCCCCAGTGGGACTTCTTTTTTCACTATTGCAGTGTATATATGTTCTAGCATGTGTATAATAGCATCATTAGTATTTTTATTAGGCCTGAATCCAAATTGGCAGGGGTTGAGTATGTTTTGACTACACTTGTTTCCCTACTATGGCTCCTGTCCCCTATGGGGTCATTTATATGTATTCCTTCCTGCGTATAATTCCCGACTACCTGGACAAAATCTCCAGCTTCACCATTACTGTCTCCCAGGACAGCATCTCCAGCTTCCCCATTACTGTCTCCCAGGACAGCATCTCCAGCTTCACCATTACTGTCTCCAGGACAGCACCTCCAGCTTCACCATTACTGTCTCCCAGGACAGCACTATCAGCCCCCCATTTACTGACTACCAGGAACATCATCTCCGCCTTACTGTTTCTGACTACATGGCCGTATCAGGGCAGTACCATTCAGCCCGGACTTTTTATGTTCCCACTGTTGTAGAAAGCTTCCAGGTTTTCTATTAAAGCAGCTTTGATGTTGACCTCTTTTAATACCCTTGTGATTTTAGTCCACAGATTTATCTCATTTGGGCATACCCAAAAACACTTCCCTGTTTTAATACTGCTTGTAGCTAGTTCTGGGATATCTGCACAAGGGGCGTGACACCAATTTCCACAGAAATGACAATTTATGCATGTGGAAGCCCGTTTGTTTGACTGACCACAGACTACACACAGCTTCATAATGATTTGAATGGTTGATTTACTGCAATTCTACTAGCAACCTCTTGAATATTCTATTAATAACCTGCTAGGTGGTGCACAACGAAACCGTTTGAAACCAGTCCAGGGTTCGGACCAGTCAAGGGTTCGGACCAGTCCCGGGTTCGGACCAGTCAAGGGTTCGGACCAGTCAAGGGTCCGGACCAGTCGATCTGCTCTGATCAGTGGGTCACTTATTTAAAACATACTGGTCGGTGATTTGAGCTAACACATGAAGGATCTACTGGAAATTATCTACCCGAGTAATATGTGATTTGACTGATACAAAAGTATAACTTGCGTGTTGAAGAGCCGGTGATTACTGGCAGCTCCTACAATGACGAACGGTCACCTCCTTGTTTATCAATCGCTGTATCTGGCTTTTCTATTTTTTTTTTTTTTTTTTTTCCGTCTCCACCACAATAAATGCTATATTATCACTATAGTTGACTGGTGCATAGTAGACCAACATTGTTGCCAACAGGTGTGAAGGTGGGTAGCTATTGCAGCCAAATAGTCCATAAATGGTATACCTCTATATGAAACTGGTTGGTCATGTACTGCTGACCGCGCAGCAGTGTCTGCCTGTTCATTGCCCTGTACGTCAACATGACCAGGGACCCAACAAAAATCAATATCTTTATGCTTGGTAAAGATGCGGCGTAGCCAAAGTTGGATACGGAGGACTAAGGGGTGAAGTGTGTCAAATTTCTGTATGGCCTGTAAAGCACTAAGGGAGTCTGAGACAACCACAAATGATGACACAGGCATAGATGCAATACGGATAAGTGCTACAAGAATGACATACAATTCAGCAGTAAAAATACTAGCCAAAGATAGTAAATGCCCTCGTACAACGCTGTCCGGAAACACTGCTGCGAATCCTACACCATCAGAAGACTTAGAGCCATCTCTGTACACTGCAATGGCATGAGAATGAGAGTGGAAGTGGTCAAGAAAAAGAGAGTGGGAAGCGACTGTAGGCAGTTGGGCTTTCGAGCAAGGGAGAGAGAAAGAACAGACTCGAACAGTTCGAACTTCCCAGTGTGGTAGGGAAAAGTGAGATGCTACATGAACATAGAAAGGTGGTAATTGAAGGGAAGACAAGAGCGAATGTAGGCAAAGAGATAAGGGATGGAGTAAACAGGGGTGGCAAACAAATAATGTCTACTAATGTCAGTGACCATTCTATAAATGGAAGGATTGCGGAGATCATGAGAGTGTACATAGTAGCGAAGGCAATGGGCATCACGGCGATCGGATAAGTATGGAACGTTCGCTTCTGCACAGAGGCTCTCAACAGGGGAAGAGCGAAAAGCACCAAGGCATAAACATAATCCTTGGTGATGAATGGGGTTAAGGCTAGAGAGAGTAGCAGGAGAGGCTGCTGAATAGATCTGGTCACTATAATCAAGTTTCGATAAAATGAGGGTGGAATGTAGGCAAAGGAGAGTTCGATGATCAGCTCCCCATGAAAGATGATCAAGGGTTTTAAGAAGGTTCAGCTGGCTGTGACAAGTTGCCTTCAGAGAGGTAATGTGAGGTTTCCAGGATAACCTACAGTCAAAGAGGAGGCCCAGAAACCTGACTGTATCACGTTCAGGACCACGGTAGCCATAGAGGTACATAGGATGATCGGAGATGACAGAGCATCTAGTGAAAGTAATTTGGCGAGTTTTGGTGCTGGAAAATTTAAACCCATGTGTGGTGGCCCAATTGGAAACACGGTCGACCGCATGCTGGAGAGAAACTGTAATGAAATTGGAACTGTAATGGACTGTACCAAGGTAGGGGGGGGCGAAAGGGTGGAGGGAACTGGAGAAGAAGCGTGGAAGGGGACAGAAGAGGCAGAAACCTGGGAGGTGGCAGAAGAGGAAGAAACTTGGGAGGGAACAGGGGAGGAAGGTGCAGTACGAGGAGGAGGGTGAACCTCTACACTTGTAACAGAGCCAGTGAGAGGGGAAGAACCAGGTACAGAGACAGGGAAGGTAAAATGAGGAGGTGGAAGAAGGGAAGGAGGGGTTAAAGGACCTTTTTTGACTTCTGAGAAGTAGAGGGACGATTGGGAGGAGGTGTCGTACGAGATCTCATCTACACTCAGGCTTGTGAAGGAGAACATGAAGAAGCGAGAACAGACTGAGGCGTTGAAGAAGGGATGTCTGAGCCTAGGACAGCAAAAGAATTAGATACAGGAGTGACTATGGGAGAGGTAACCACAGAGGAGGCTGCAGAAGATGGGACCCCAGAAATGGGGGGAGTTTTGAAACACGGGAATAAGAAACACGAGGTAGTCTCCCTTGGAGGCGGAGATGAGAAACTGCAATGGCAAAAGGGAGACCTTCTGCCTTTTTGAGGTAACAGATTTCCCGCTCATTTAAGAAGACTTGGCAACAGCGAGAGTATGAAGGGTGAGCCTCATGACAATTAAGGCAAGAGGGAGGTCGATTGCAAGACGTACAGTGGTCCCTTGCTTTTCCTAGTTCCTGGCAATCGTAAATTTCGCCAATCATAGGGTTATTTTCATATAAACATGGACTCACTTTTCATAAGTTGACTCGCGGGTCATAGTTTGTCCGGGACGTGTACCCATGGCGTGAGCCGTGGCGACAGCCAGTCTGGCATTGTTTACCAGTGAGCAAAGGTCCCCTCACATGTTCCAGTGAAATATTTCATAATATTCCATTTATTTTAGTGCTTGCAAGTACTAAATAAGCTACCATGGCTCCAAAGAAAGCTCCTAGTGCCAAGCCTGTGGTAAAGAAGGTGAGAAATACAATTGAATTTAAGAAAACCATCATTGAACAATATGAAAGTGGTACCAGTGTGGCCGAACTGTCCAGGATGCATAAGAAACCCTACACAACCTTATGTTCCAAAGTGGCAAAGAAAAAGGAAATCAAGGATGCTGTTGTTGCAAAGAGGGTAACTATGCTGACAAAAATGAGATCACCAGTACTCGAAGAGGTTGAGTAGTTATTATTGGTGTGGATAAATGAGAAACAATTAGCAGGAGATACTCTTATGACTTCGATTATTTGTGAAAAGGCTAGGCAGTTGCATGAAGATTTGGTAAAGAAATTGCCTGCAAATAGTGGTGATGTGAGTGAATTTAAGGCCAGCAAAGGCTGGTTTGAGAGATTTAAGAACCGTACTGGCATACACAGTGTGGTAAGGCATGGTGAGGCTGCCAGTTCGAACCACAATGCGGCTGAAAAATATGTGCATGAATTCCAGGAGTACATAGAGGCTGAAGGACTGAAACCTGAACAAGTGTTCAATTGTGACGAAACAGGCCTCTTTTGGAAGAAAATGCCAAAAGAGGACCTTCATTACACAACAGGAAAAGGCAATGCCAGGACACAAGCCTATGAAAGACAGGCTGATGCTAATGCTCTGTGCTAATGCTAGTGGGGATTTCAAAGTGAAGCCATTACTAGCGTACCATTCTGAAAACCCCAGAGTGTTCAAGAAAAACAATGTTATGAAGAGTAAATTGTGTGTGTTTTGGAAATCTAATAGTAAGGCATGGGTCACGAGGGAAATTTTCGTCGAGTGGTTCAATGAAGTGTTTGGCCCTAGTGTGAAGGAGTATCTCCTGGAAAAGAAATTGGATCTCAAGTGCCTGCTAGTAATGGACAATGCACTTGCTCATCCTCCAAACTTGGATGACCTAATTATCGAGGAGTTTGGGTTCATCACAGTAAAGTTCTTGCCCCCAAATACCACTCCTCTCCTCCTGCCCATGGACCAGCAGGTCACTGCAAACTTTAAAAAACTCTACACAAAAGCAATGTTTCACAGGCGCTTGACTGTGACCACAGACAATCACTTGACCCTAAGGGAATTTTGGAGAGAACACTTCAGCATCCTCCATTGCATAACCCTTATAGGTATGGGTTGGGAGTGACTACCAGGACTTTCAACTCTGCCTGGAGAAAATTGTGGCCAGATTGTGTCGACAACAGGGATTTTGAAGGGTTTGGGACTGACCCAAATGAGCCTGTGTCTGTTGTAAAATCAATTGTGGCACTGGGGAGTTCCATGGGGTTGGATGTGAGTTTGGAGGATGTGGAAGAACTGGTGGAAGACCACAACGAAGAGCTTACCACTGAGGAGCTGCAAGAGCTTCAGCAGGAAGAGCAACACATTGCAGCTCAGAATCTTGCAGCAGAGGAGGAGGAAGAGAGATGGAAGAAGGTGCCTTCTTCAGAAATTAAAGAGATTTTTACTATGTGGGGTAAGATGGAAAGCTTTATGGAGAAACATCACCATTACAAGGTTGTTGCAAGCCATATTACCTGGAGTTTACCTGGAGAGAGTTCCGGGGGTCAACGCCCCCGCGGCCCGGTCTGTACCAGGCCTCCTGGTGGATCAGAGCCTGATCAACCAGGCTGTTACTGCTGGCTGCACGCAATCCAATGTACGAGCCACAGCCCGGCTCATCAGGAACCGACTTTAGGTGCTTGTCCAGTGCCAGCTTGAAGACTGTCAGGGGTCTGTTGGTAATCCCCCTTATGTATGCTGGGAGGCAGTTGAACAGTCTCGGGCCCCTGAAACTTATTGTATGGTCTCTTAACGTGCTAGTGACACCCCTGCTTTTCATTAGGGGGATGTTGCATCGCCTGCCAAGTGTTTTTGCTTTTACGTAGGGAGTGATTTTCGTGTGCAAGTTCGGTACTAGTCCCTTTGGATTTTCCAGGTGGGATATAACATGTATCTCTCCCGCCTGTGTTTTCCCGGGAATACAGGTTCAGGAAACCCCAAGCGCTACCAGTAATGAGGTGTTTTATCTCCGTTTTTGCGCGCCGTGAAGGTTCTCTGTACATTTTCTTTGGGCAGCAATTTCACCTGCCTTGAAAGGTGCTGTTAGTGTGAGGAAATATTCTAGCCTAATAGAACAAGTGACCTGAAGAGTGTCATCATGGGCTTGGCATCCCTCGTTTTTAAGGTTCTCATTATCCATCCTGTCATTTTTTAGCAGATGCGATTGATACAATGTTATGGTCCTTGAAGGTGAGATCCTCCACATGATAACTTCCAGGTATTTGACATTGGTGTTTCGCTCTATTTTGTGGCCCCAGAATTGTTTTGTACTCTGATGAAGATTTAATTTCCTCGTGTTTACCATATCTGAGTAATTGAAATTTCTCATCGTTGAACTTCATATTGTTTTCTGCAGCCCACTGAAAGATTTGGTTGATGTCCGCCCGGAGCCTTGCAGTGTCTGCAATGGAAGACACTGTCATGCAGATCCGGGTGTCATCTGTAAAGGAAGACACGGTGCTGCGGCTGACATCCTTGTCTATGTCAGATATGAGGATGAGGAACAAGATGGGAGCGGTACTGCCTTGTGGAACAGAGCTTTTTCACCGTGGCTGCCTCGGACTTTACTCTGTTGACTACTACTCTCTGTGTTCTGTTAGTGAGGAAATTATAGATCCATCGACCGACTTTTCCTTTTATTCCTTTAGCACGCTTTTTGTGCGCTATTACGCCTTGGTACACATTTTGAAGGCTTTTGCAAAGTCTTTTATATATTACATCTGCATTCTTTTTGTCTCTAGTGCATCAAAGGACCTTGTCGTAGTGATCCAATAGTGGACAGACAGGAGCGACCTGTTCTAAACCCTGTTGCCCTGGGTTGTGTAACGATGGGTTTCAAGATGGGTGGTGATCTTCCTTCTTAGGACCCTTTCAAAGATTTTTATGATATGGGATGTTAGTTGCTATCGGTCTGTTTGTTCTTTGCTGTTGCTTTACTGCCCCCCTTTTTGGAGTGGGGCTATGTCTGTTGTTTTTAGTAACTGTGGGACGACCCCCGTGGGCCATGCTCCCCTCCATAGGATGGTAAAGGTCGAGATAGGGGCTTTTTGCAGTTCTTGATGAACATGGAGTTTCATGAGTTGGCCCTCGGGAGAGTGCATGGGCATGTCATTTATCGCCTGTTCGAAGTCATTTGGCGTCAGGATAACATCAGATAGGCTTGTGTTAACCAAATTCTGTGGCTCTCTCATAAAAAATTCATTTTGATCTTCGACTCTCAGTCTGGTTAGTGGGTTGCTAAAAACTGAGTCTATTGGGACTTGAGTAGCTCACTCATTTCCCGCTGTCATCTGTGTAGGACCCATCTTGTTTAAGTAGGGGGCCCAATACTGGACGTGTTCTCGACTTTGATTTGGCATAGGAGAAGAAATACTTTGGGTTTCTTTCGATTTCATTTATGGCTTTTAGTTCTTCCCGCGATTCCTGATCCTATAAGATTCCTTTAGCTTAAGTTCGATGTTTGCTATTTCTCTGACCCGTGTCTCCCTACGCATTCAGATAGATTGACCTCTTTTAGCCACTCTGTTTTCTTTTCCATCGCTGTAAAGGGAGCACCTGTCTCTTTCTATTTTACATTACTCCTTTTTCTTAGAGAATAAGTTTTGTGCATACATCGAGTGCCAACAAGTTTAATCTGTTCTAGGCATAAGTTGGGGTCGTGTGCTTAGGGATGTCTTCCAGCTTATATCGGTTAGGACTTTGTTTACTTGGTTCCACTTTATGTTTTTTTTTATTGAAGTTGAATTTGGTGAATGCTCCCTCATGACTAATCTCATTTTGTCGGTTGGGGCTGCGCGCATACATGTCTGAACCTCAATTATGTTGTGATCTGAGTATATTGTTTTTTTATATGGTGACATTTCTTATCAGATCATCATTGTTAGTGAAGATGAGGTCTAGTGTATTCTCCATTCTAGTAGGGTCTATTATTTACCCGGTTTAAATTGAATTTGTGCAGAGATTTAAAAGCTCGTGTGAGTGTGAGTTTTCATCAGAGCTGCCTCCTGGTGTTATTTCTGCAACAATATTATTTGCTATATTCCTCCATTTTAGGTGCCTTAAGTTGAAATCCCCCAGGAGCAAGATGTTGGGTGCAGGAGCTGGAAGATTTTCCAGACAGTGGTCAATTTTTAACAGCTGTTCCTGGAATTGCTGGGATGTTGCATCCGGTGGCTTGTAGACTACCACAATGACCAGGTTTTGGTTCTCGATCTTTACTGCTAAAACTACCACTACATTATTTGAGGCATTAAGCAGTTCTCTTCAAACAAGTGACTCTGCCTGTTCACTCTGTCACATCTGTATAGGTTGTAACCTGGGATCCATATTTCGTTGTCCTGATCCTTTATGTGGGTCTCAGTGAAAGCCGCGAACATTGCCTTTGCCTCTGCAAGCAGTCCAAGGATGAAAGGTATTTTGTTGTTTGTTGCTGGCTTTAGACCCTGTATATTTGCAAAGAAGAATGTCATCGGAATGGTGGTATTGTTGGTACTGGGGGGGGGATTTTTTTCCGGCATTAGTATCTGTATCTGTTGGTTTGGAGTGGAGGCCATCGACTGTGGTTCCACTCCAGGAATGACTGGATTTGGTGTACAATTTCTGCCATTTCATGCCAGTTTTTTTTCCTTCCTGACACTAAAAAGCTCTCCCTCTTGAGTGGCTGTGGCTACCCAGGTTTTCCCATGGCCTGGATGTTTTGTATCTTTTTGTCCCCTTTAGATGGTGTGCCTGGCAATTTAAGTTATAGCACAGTCTTTCCTGTACTGAAGAGGTACACATTTCAGGGTGAAAAAGCTTACAGGAAGGGAGTTTGCATTTTCCTGTTGTCATATGGGCACGGCATTTTCTAGGGTGGTCATAGTTGCACGTCCCATCTGTTTTTCCAGATTTCCCATGTCTGCAGATACCAAGTGCATAGTATGTGCACAGGCTTGGTTTCCGTTTGCCTTGGGTTTCTGTGACTGCATTCCCTGTTAGTGCATGCTTACCTGTCTTATTCCTATCCTCCCTAGCACCAACAATGGAGCTCCCATGAGTTGTCTTTGGTAATAAATCCTCACTATTGCTAGTGGAGTCCTCTTGTTTGCTATTTCCTGTTGTATTTCTAGTTTGCAATATTGGCTTTATCTTATCTTTGACTACACTTGTTTCCCCACTACGGCTCCTGTCCCCAATGAGGTAATTTATATGCATTCCTTCCTGTGTATAATTCCTGACTACCTGGACAAAATCTCCAGCTTCACCATTACTGTCTCCCAGGACAGCACCTCCAGCTTCACCATTACTGTCTCCCAGGACAGCACCTCCAGCTTCACCATTACTGTCTTCCAGGACAGCATCTACAGCTTCACCATTACTGTCTCCCAGGACAGCACTATCAGCCCCACAGTTTCTGACTACATGGCCAGTATCAAGGGCAGTACCAGTCATCCCAGACTTTTTATGTTCCCATCTGTTGTACATGTACAGTGACAAAGTCTTGGGACTTTTTAGGGAAGTGTTAAATTATTATTTTTATAATCAAAAAGAAGCGCTAAGCAACATGGGCTATACAGCGCTGCAGGGGAGGAAGGAAGCGAGGGCATCAGGTGGCAAAAGGGAGATGGATGAGTAATAGGTTACGGATAACAGTGAGGCAGTGGATGGTGAAAGGGTAAAGGGCAGCAAGAGACTGAGCTAGAAAGATCTGAGGGGAGTGCGAAAGGTATCATTATCAGAGTTTGTGGAGTAAATCAGTCGTTGTTAAGAAGTCAATGAGAGAGTCAAAATTAAAGGAAGGACCATCAGCAAGAATGGAAGGTAAAGAGAGAGTAGTAGAACAAAGACGACGTTGGAGGTAAATTCTGTGTGCTCGTTGATAGAGAGGGAAGTCTAACAGAATGTGGCTAATTGATACTGGAACTTGACACTTCTCACAGAGAGGAACAGGGTGCCTCTCCATGAGATACCCATGAGTAAGACGAGTGTGGCCAATGCGAAGGTGGGAGAGAGTGGTCTACCAACCTCGGCACTGATGACAAGAAAACGGCCAGTAACCTATGCTCGGTTTAATAGAATGAAGTTTGTTACTGAGCAGAGTTGACCAACATTGTTGCCAACGGGTGTGAAGGTGGGTAGCTATTGCAGCAAAATAGTCCAGAAATGGAATACCTCTATAGGAAATTCGTAGGTCATGTACTATTGACCATGCAGCAGTGTCTGCCTGTTCATTGCCCTGTATGTCGACATGACCAGGGACCCAACAAAAAACAATATCCTTATGTTTGGTAGAGATACGGCATAGCCAAAGTTGGATACGGAGAACTATGGAATGAGATGTATCAAATTTTCGTATAGCCTGTAGAGCACTAAGGGAGTCTGAGACTACCACAAATGATGACACAGGCATAGATGCGATACGAATAAGTGCTGCAAGAATGGCATACAATTCAGCAGTAGAAATGTTAGCCGAAGATAGTAAATGCCCCTGCACGACGCTGTCCGGAAACTCTGCTGCGAATCCGATGCCGTCTGAAGACTTAGAGCCATCTGTGTACACAGCGATGGCATGAGAATGAGAGTCGAAGTGATTAAGAAAAAGAGAGCGGGAAGCCACCATAGGCAGTTGGGCTTTCGAGCAAGGGAGTGAGAAAGAACAGACCCGAACAGCTGGAACTTCCCAGGGGGGTAGGGAAAAGTGAGATGCTACATGAACATATAAAGGTGGTAACTGAAGGGAAGACAAGAGCGAATGTAAGTGAAGAGAAAAGGGAGTGAGTAAACAGGGGCGGCGAACAAATAAAGAATGTCCACTAATATCGGTGACTATTCTATTAATGGAAGGATTGTGGAGATTGTGAGAGCGTACATAGCAGCGAAGACAATGGGCATCACGGCAATCAGACAAGGATGGAACATTCACTTCTGCATAGAGGCTCTCAACAGGGAAAGAGCGAAAAGCACCAAGGCATAAACGTAATCCTTGGTGATGGATGAGGTTAAGGCTAGAGAGAGTAGCAGGAGAGGCCGCTGAATAAATCTGGTCACCATAATCAAGTTTCGATAAAATGAGGGCTGAATGTAGGTGAAGCAGAGCTTGACGATCAGCTTCCCAGTAAAGATGAGCAAGGGTTTTAAGAAGGTTTAGCCGGCTGTGACAAGTTGCCTTCAGAGAGATAATGTGAGGTTTCCAGATAACCTATGGTCAAAGAGAAGGCCTAGAAACCTGACTGTATCATGTTCACGGATACGGGAGCATAGAGATACAAAGGATGATCGGAGATGACAGAGCATCTAGTGAAAGTAATTTGGTAAGTTTTGGTACTGGAAAATTTAAACCCATGCATGGTGGCCAAAGTGGAAACACGGTCGACCGCATGCTGGAGAGAAACTGCAATGAGATGACAGACAGCGCCTGCACAAGCAATAGCGAAGTCATCAACATAGAGTGATGACCAAATATTGGGTGGAAGAACATAGGCCAAATCATTTACAGCAAGGAGAAAAAGTGTTGTGCTCAGAACACATCCCTGAGGGACACCTTCAGCTTGAACGAAGTCCGGGGAAAGCACATTATTGACTCGAACATGGAAGTGTCTGTCAGTTAAAAAGTTCTTAAGGAAGGATGGTAAATTGCCTCGGAGGCCTAAGGAGTGGGCTTGGGCCAAAATATTATATCTTCAAGTTGTGTCATATGCCTTCTCAAGGTCAAATTATTATTATAATCAAAAAGAAGCGCTAAGCCACAAGGGCTATACAGCTCTCAAGGTCAAAAAATATGGCAATAACTGAGTCATTATTTGCAAAGGCATTAGGAACATACGTATCCAAGCGTAGTAAGGGGTCTATGGTAGAACGGCCCTTACGAAAGCCATATTGAGTAGCAAAGAGACTGTTGTGTGTCTCTAAATACCACATTAAACGTCGATTTACCAGACGTTGCATCACTTTGCAAACTGCACTATTAAGAGCGATGGGACGATAGTGGGAGGCATCATGTCCTGTAGTACCCGGCTTGTGGAAAGGGAGAACAATGGCAGATTTCCACAGCTGGGGAAGAACTCCTTGTGCCCAAATAAGATTGAAGAGGTGTAAGAGGACTACAAGGGCTGACTGATGTAAATGTTGTAACATACGAATATGAATGTCGTCAGGCCCAGCTGCCGATGATCGGCAAGCTGATAGTGTTGCCTCCAGTTCTTGAAGTGTAAAAGGCACATTATACTGTTCTTCTCTGAGAGAAGAAAAGTCCAAGGGTACTAACTCTCTGGCAGACTTTGAGGAAAGAAACGAGGGGCATAGATAGAGACCCCGGGAAATACGAACCAGATGAGTGCCAATTTCAATGGCAACGTCAAGAGGGTTTGCTACATCAAAACCGGTGACCCGTAGAACAGGAGCCGGGTCAGGAGAGTATTTACCACTCAATTTCCTCACTTTTTTCCAGACTGCACTCATAGAGGAAGCAGAGGTGATGGTGGAAACATAGTCTCGCCAGCAAGTGCGTTTAGCATCACGGATGGCACGGCGAGCGATCGCACGCTTCTGCTTAAAATCAAGAAGTCTCTCAGTGGTTCTACTGTATCGGTACCTGCCCCATGCAGCGTGTTTCAAACGTACTGCTCGAGCACAAGCAGGAGACCACCAAGGCACGCACTTCTGAGAGTGCATGCTTGAGGTTTGGGGTATAAAATGAGAAGCTGCGATATAAACTGACGTCGAGAAGAGGTGTAGGAGCTCATCAATGGAGGATGAAGAAGGAACCTCACTAAAAGCAGTGAGTTGCGAATAAAGGTCCCAATTTTCCCGATCAAATTGCCAGAGAGGGCTACGGAGAGGTGGTGAATATGACTTAAGAAATCGTAATGACACGATTGCAAATAAACCATACCCCCGGCCGGGATTGAACCCGCGGTCATAGAGTCTCAAAACTCCAGCCCGTCGCGCTAGCCACTAGACCAGCTAGCCACAATAAGATTATTGTGGCTAGCTGGTCTAGTGGCTAGCGCGACGGGCTGGAGTTTTGAGACTCTATGACAGCGGGTTCAATCCCGGCCGGGGGTATGGTTTAGGTGGTGAATATGAAGGAGAAGTAAGAATGATTGGAAAATGATCGCTGTCATGTAAGTCCTGTAGAACAGACCAGGTGAAGTCTAGTGCAGTGGAGGAAGAGCAGGCTGATAGATCGATGCAAGAGAGAGTATGAGTACGAGGATCAAAATAGGTGGTAGTACCCGTATTTAAAACATGGAGGGGGTGAGAGGCAAGAAAAGCCTCCAACTGGATGCCATGTGAGTAACAATGAGACCTCCCCCCAGAGGAAATGGTGGGCGTTAAAATCACCAAGTAACAGAAGTGGTGGTGGTAAGGATGAAACAAGAAAGGCAAAGTCTGGGATAGAAAATGCTCGAGAAGGAGAGAGATATAAAGAACATATTGTAAACCACTTATTCAAGTGGATACGGGCTGCAGTGTAATGCAGCGAGGTATGGACAAATAGTTGACAGTATGGAATATCATTGCATAGAAGAAGGGCACTTTCATTAAAGGTCCCATCTGAGAAAGGGGCCGTTCAGGCATCGAGCCAGGCAATAGACAAAAAAATCGAAAAAATTCGAAAAACGAGTTAAGCTTACCGAAAAATAACTCAACAATCTGGCAACATCTTGGTGTATGTCTCGTCTCTGTACGATAATTAGGTAAAAAGTTATCGTGATTATAGTAATTTGGGTAATTACGTCATTATCGTGACTCACGCATACCTGTAGTTCGTTTATTATCATTTTCTTGTCATTTTTAGCTTTTTTCCGTAATTTTTTCTTATGTTTTTGTGCCAAATGCTTCAAATTACTCATTGGTAACTCTCATGGTGGCTGTAGCAAGGAGCTCCACTCTCCACACCAACCTCCCCTCAAGGAAGGTTCCTTGATGTTGGTGAGGGGCTCTTGATTTAGGGAATTGGATCTGTGCTCCAGTTCCCCGAATTAAGCCTGAATGCCTTCCACATCCCCCCCCACAGGCGCTGTATAATCCTCCAGGTTTAGCGCTTCCCCCTTGATTATAATAATAATAATCCACACCAACCTCAGTGCTGACCAAGGGTCAGGTAGAAGAGGGTGTACGCTGCTTTGATTGATTGCGCCGCTCCCTTGTGACATGTATTTTCGCCGTCAATTCTATACATTTTTGCACCACAATGCCTCTTAAGAAGAGTATTCACACATTGAACATGAAGAGGACTGTGATGTTGAAGATGCAAAGACTGCGAATGAGGAAACAGCTAAAACAAGCAGCGGCAGAGGCAGCAGCAGGTGACGCCACAACGCCATTAGTACCCTCTGACTCCTCAGAAAATGAAGAATTTGTTTCAGCTGGTGAACTTCTGAATACTTCTCCAGTGAAGGCATGTGCTAAGCAAACCAAGGGAAAAAGGAAGAGTGTGGCCAGGAAGTCCAGGGCCACTCCAGATGTGGCCACCAAGTCCAGGGCCACTCCAGATGTGGCCACCAAGTCCAGGGCCACTCCAGATGTGGCCACCAAGTCCGAGGCCACTCCAGATGTGGCCACCAAGTCCGGGGCCACCCTAGATGTGTCCACCAAGTCCGGGGCCACACCAGATGTGGCCACTTCAAGTCTCAAACCTACAACATCGAGGAAGCGGAAACGAAGTGACGTATCTGTGGCCACCACCATCACCACTGTGGCCACATTGATCAAGCCTATGTCTATATATACATCTGTCGTCACCACACCCACAGTTACGTATGTGACGACCTCACCATGTATGAGTGTAACCCCTGTGACGACTGCAGATGTGGCCACTGCAGATGTGACTGCCCCACATGTGGCCACTGCAGATGTGGCCACCTCACATGTGGCCACTGCAGATGTGGCCAATGCAGATGTGGCCACCCCACATGTGGCTACCCCAGTTGTGCCTAGTTCAGCTGTCGCCAGCACGTCGACAGCTGCTGACGCGAGTGCCAGTGATAGTGTTTGTGGTGTATCAAGTGCCAAACGACGAGTGTCCATGTATGAAAAGAAAACTCCTGTTGTGTTGAGAAGAGAATGATATGTATGGAAGATAATAGGTTTGATGAAATTCTATCATATGTTCACTGTTCCGATTGTTTATCTAAGAAGGTCAAATTTACATATTATAAGCATCACTTAGAAACTGTTGTTGCTATATCGTGTACCGAGTGTAAGGCTGCTTTAGTGAAAAAGCCACGTGGTATTTGTAAGCAGCTGAATACTTTGACTGGTCGAATGGTGTATGCTGAAATGGTGGCTGGTGGTGGCTACAAATCATTTATTCGTAGAAATGCCTTGTGTAACCTACCTGGTATACTCACAAAACATTTAGCAGATACACAAGCAATTACAAGGGTATCCATTCACTCGTGCAACAGAATTCTAGCTGAAACAAGGGCAATCATTCGTAAGGAATATGCCAAACAAGACACTTTGCCAGACTCACGTGTAGTTGTTGACATTGATGTGACGTATGATGGCACGTGGCATACTAGGGGCCATCATTCTAATTTTGGCATTGGTGTGGCTACTGATGCCTTGACGAAGCTTGTAGTTGACTATCAAGTGTTGTGTAAATACTGTTTCTTGTGTGTCAATATCGAAAAACGTTTGAAGAAGAAGATAATTACTGTGGAAACGTATGAAAAATTGAAAGAAAAACATGAAAGGAAATGCAACAAAAACTTTTCTGGCTCCTCAGGAAAAATGGAGGTAGAAGCTGCACTAATCATTTGGCAAAGATCACTGAAAAACAAGTTGAGGTACCAAACCATAGTGTCTGATGGTGATAGTGCAACCTACAAAGGAATTACTGAACTCAATGATGGTGCTGGTCCATACGAAGGTTTACAAGTTACAAAAGAAGAGTGCATCAACCATTATGCAACGCGGCTGAAAAATAGATTGACAAGCTTGGTAAAATTGCACTACACGAAAAAACAACTGAGAGCCGGAAAAAAGAGAAAGGAGTATCACCTGAAGAGGAAAGGGATGTTGACAGATTTCATGATTGACAAGCTTGCTCAGTATTTTCAGAAGAACCTAAGGGACAGTCGTGGAACTGATGTTGAAACTATGAGGAATGGAATACTTGCAAGCTTCTTTCACTGTTCCTCCACTGACGACAACCCACAGCATCACCTTTGTCCACCTGGTTCTGCTTCATGGTGCTTTTACCAGAAGGCACTGGCAGACAACCTACCACCACCATCCCACACAACCATGAAAGTGAAGTTTCAGGTACAACCTGACGACTTCAATCAGGTGCACAAAAGCTACAAGGACCTCACCCGAGATGACATGATGGAACGGTGCATACAGGGACGAACACAAAACCCAAATGAAAGCCTTCACCAAAGAATATGGTCCTATTGCAACAAAGCCCTGTATAGAAATAAGTGGCAAGTTGATTTCTCCGTCAGCCACGCCATAGCAGAGTACAATGTAGGATACGAAAGAAGTTGTTTGGATATACAACTTGGGTATGGCCGTTCCTCATTGAACCAAAAACGCCTGATGGATATGGACAGAATGATGCAGACACTCAAAGCTCCAAGAAGCAAGAAGAGGAAGAGGGTGGTGGACACCTCCTATGAGGCTGGAGGCCATTAGATGATCCATGTCCATGCCTACTCTTCGTCAAAGGTAAATAATTCATGCAAATTTGTTTAATTGTATGTGTATGTTTATAAATATTGTATATACGTATATTTACACATCTTTTGTACATAATCATTGGCAATACGATGTTTAGTGTGTATTTCCTTCTTTCCAGTTTGATGTGTATGGAACGTCATGATTGGCCAATCTGCAAAGGACTTCAGGATGGAGGGATCTGCATGGAACTTCAGAAATATGTTATATATGCTCACTTCTACTCCTAATAAACATAAGAAAGCACATGGAATATTTTTACCCACCATAAGCTAAGCCTCAATGTATTATTCCATTTTTCTGGAAAGTCAGTTTTCTGCAATTATATTGATTTGCTCCCTTTATTATTGAACCAATCTTTATCATTTTTACAGGATTTATTCAGGGAACATAGTTCTATAACATGATATGTACCTTTTGATAAAAATCCTTACCATTTTTGTATACCATGGGTGTTAAAATGCAAAATTGTCCCAAACATGTCAAGGCATCTTCACAATTTTTTTTGGGTACTATAAAACATTATATTGCATGATTGCTTTTTTACAAAAGGTCTGTTTGGCATTAACTAATAATTTAAAAAATAACTTCGATATTGCCATGTTGGTGTTGAATTCCATTAAGTGCTGCCATATACAATTTCTCACATTTTATTTTATGTCGTTATTTATTGAACGATCTTGATTAAAAAAATACACAGTCTCTTCTGACATGCCTAGATTCTGTGGTAAAAATTTCGGTGAAATCGTACAGAGGGAAGTGAACATAAATATTTTTTGGCCAATCGCCCATAAAAGGATCCGAAGAATACAATAAATAATAGCCTGAGATAGGTTGGAAAACAGCTGAGTGTAATTTTGGTTCTTGTAAGCAAGCACCAACAGGGGAAAACCTGGAAAGCAACATCTGAAGTTCACCCGATTACCCCTGAGGCCGCGGATATTCCACTGTAAATAGGCCATGATTGGCAATGAAGAAAATACCAGGAATCCGTAGGGAAGGGCACCTACGAACTAGAGGGGTTAGAAAAGTCAACGTGTGGTGGTATTGGAAGACTTTTCAAGCAGCGAAGCAATGGAGCATTGCAAAGAATGAGGTTCTGAAGATGGGGAGAGGGAAGAGAAGGAACAGGAGGTGAATCAGTGTCCATTGAAGGTTTAGTCTCTGCAATGAATTCTGAAATGGCTTCAAGTGTTTCTGAATTCAAAGATGTATGGGAGACCATATTGGAGGAAGGAGGAGGAGGGTGAGTAAAGATTGGGACAGTAATGGACTGTACCAAAGTAGAGGGGGAACGAAAGAGTGTAGGGGACTGGAGATGACGTGTAAGGGGAGACAGAAGAGGCAGAAAACCTGGGAGGTGGCAGAAGAGGGAGAAACTTGGGAGGGGACAGGGGTGGAAGGCATAGTACGAGGAGGAGGGTGAACCTCCACACTTGTAATAGAGCTAGAGAGAGGGGAAGAACTAGGCACAGAGACTGGAATAGGTATAGTGAGGAGGTGGAAGAAGGGAAGGAAGGGGCAAAGAAGATTTGAGCAATGTGAATTTTTTGGACTTCTGAGAAGTAGAGGGGCGATTGGTATAAGGTGTCGTACGAGGTCTTGTCGATACTGGGGTTTGTGAGGAAGGACGTGAAGATGTGAGAACAGACCGAGTCGTAGTCGGGACGTCAGAGCCAAGGACAGCAAAAGGATTAGATTGCCAGAGTGGCTATGGGAGGGGTAATAACAGAGGAGGCTGCAGAAGATGGAACCCCAGAAGTGGGGGGATATTTTGAAACATGAGAATAAGAAACACGGGGTAGTCTCCCTTGGAGGCGGAGATGAGTAACTGCCAGAGCATAAGGGAGACCTGCCTCATTGAGGCAACGAATTTCACATTCATTTAAGTAGACCTGGCAACGGCGGGAGTACGAAGGGTGAGCTTCATTACAATTAAGGCAAGATGGAGGTTGACTGCAAGATGTATTAGAATGGTCATAGGCACCACAGACTGGGCATTCAGCTATAGATCTGCAATATTTCGCTGGGTGACCAAAACGCCAGCAATGTCTACACTGTTGCGGTGTAGGTATCACCTTTTGAACTTGTAATTCAATGTCCCGCAACTCATACAGAGGACGGGAGTTCTCGGCTGTCAAAAGTTAATCGAGCCACATTGCAATGGTAACGTTTCCTCCCACGGGCAGGAAGGACATAAGTGTCTACTTTGAGGATTGGGAGATTCTGGAGTTCCAGCTGTTCAAGAATGTCATTGCCACATGACTGGAAATTCTGTTGGACTATGGTATGGGGCAGAATGACAGTACCACTACAATTGAGAGAAAAATGTTTTTCAATAATGATAGGAGTAGTATCAATACTTGAAATGAGAGAAAGATCATGAGCTTGGGTAGCATTCTGGACAGTGACAATGGGGCGTACCGCTCTTGAGAGCATGAAATGAAATATCTACCAACATGACACAGGAGTGCTTTGCCATACTATGGTCAGAAAGATAGGCAGAAGAAGTCGGTCTTAAAGTAAAGAATTTAGTTCACTGTGTGGTCCAAAACTGAGCATGGAGAGGGAGTGCATGATGTGTCTGTCTTTTCCAAGTAGAATGGGAAGGTAACGAAGGAGCATCATCAGGAGATTGACATTGGTGTTTAAGAGTAGGACCGGAGGTGGTCCGGCGTGAAACGGGCTGGCAATTCAAAAATTGCCGTATCATAGAGGGAGAGGCCAGAAGCATAGCCAAAGGAGAGCGGAGGTCAGACAAATCGAAGGAGACAGTTGAAGCCCCAGTACCTGAAGCGGGTGAGGAAACAGCACCAGCAAGAGGTACAGGGGCATCAGGAGTGTCTGAAGAGTGGTCTAAAAACAAGGCAGGGTCAGAATGGGGTGCGGTATCAAGAAGGGGCCCAGGGGTAGTGGGTTCATGGATTGGGTTCTCCATTTTTAGGTTACTCCTTTGCTTTTTGTTTTTAAGAAAAAAAAAGAAAAAAAAGAAAATGAAAATAAAAAAAAGAATAAAAAAAGGGGGGACTGGGGAGGAATAGTTCTCAGGAGGAATGAAAGGGCCAGAAATTTCCCTCCGCACCCAAGAGAACCTCAGCACACTAGTAGCGCAGATTGCAGCATGGAACCCGTGCCATACCCTACCCTTCATGCCAGTAAACCAGCAATCCGGGATAGCAACCTCACATCTGCCAATCTACCTCTGTGGACAAAAGAGAGGGCGGTCGGATATCCGCCACAAAGCATACCTCTTTTGGCCACCACCCCCGGAATCCAAAAGGTGGCTTCCAGAGATGCACCTGTCGCCCGATAGACACCCAAAGCTACACTCCGGGATACCAGAGACGGATCGGGACATCCCCAGGCGATCCAGATTCCACGGCAAACTATGCCACCGCCAAGAACCTCAATGGAATGGGATGGACCCTGGTATCCTTTCCCCAACCTACGAACTAGTGCGCCTGTGGGAGAAATCCCAAAGGCCAAAAAGAGGAAGGGCAAAAGGGAGGGGTGGGGAGGAGGAGGAGGAAAGGAAAAAGGGGAGGATGGGATAGGGAAGGGGGGATTGGGGGGTAATTAGGTTCGGTCTGAGGAAGGAGACCGAAGGTCTAATTCCTCAGACCAATAGCCTCTTCACCGCGACAAGGAGCCCCCCTTGAAGAGGGGGAAGTGTTAAAGAGACGCCAGAAACAGAGCTCTCTCCACAGTTATTTTGCCAGACAGGACTCCATTGACTCTCAAGATGGTCCTAGTGGCATTAAGAAACAGAGAAGACAAGCAACCCCAGAAAAGCAATTGGTACCTGAGGTGTTGCTGGGGATTCCCCTTCCAAACTATAAACAATCCACTCTCTCTCCTCCTCCAGTCTCCCATATACTAAGAAGAATCTCCAATAAAGGTAAGTGTTATGCTGTTAATGTTTAATTCATCATTTCCCATTGTATTGTTTATGTACTACATGTATATTTCATGTAAACATTTTTTTTGTTTTAATACTTCTGGGTGTCAGGAACGGATTAATTGTATTTACATTATTTCTTATGGGGAAAATTGATTTGTAAATTGTAAATTTTGTTTATAGTAATGGCTCCAGGAACGGATTAATTATGAAAAGCGAGGGACCACTGTATTAGAATGGTCATCGGCACCACAGACTGGGCATTCGGCTATAGATCTGCAATATTTAGCTGGAAGGCCAAATCACCAGCAATTTCTACACTGTTGTGGTGTAGGGATCACCTTCCGAACTTGTAACCGATGTCCTGCTACATAAACTGAGGATGGGAGTTCACGGGTGTCAAAAGTTAAACGACCCACATTGCTAGGGTATCATCTCCGCCCGCGGGCAGGAAGAACCTAAGTGTCTACCCTGAGGATTGGGAGATCTTGGAGTTCCAGCTGTTCAAGAATGTCATTGCCACATGTCTGGAAATTTTGTCGAACTATGGTATGGGGCAGAATGATGGTACCACTACAAGAATTGAGGGAATGCTGTTTTTCAATAGTGACAGGAACGGTATCGATATGGGAAAGAAGAGAAAGATCATGAGCTTTGGTAGCATTCTGTACAGTGATGATGCATGTACCACTCTTAAGAGCATGAAAAGAAATATCTTTACCAACATGGCATAGGAGTGCATTGCCAATACTGTGGTCAGAAAGATAGGCAGTAGAGGAAGTCGGTTGTAAAGTGAAGAATTTAGTCCATTTTGCATTCTGAAACTGAGCGTGGAAGGGGAGTGCAGGAAATGTCGATCTTTTCTGAGAAGAATGAGAAGGTGGAGAAGTATCATCAGCAGGTAAATGTCATTGGCGTTTAGGCGTGGGACCAGAGATGGTCCGATGTGGAACGGGCAGGCGATTCGAAAATTGCCGCAACGTAGAGGGAGAGGCTGGAAGCATAGTCAAAGGAGAGCGGAGGTCAGATAAATCGAAGGAGTCAGTCGAGACCTCAGTACCTGAAGCGGGTGAGGAAACAGCACCAGCAAGAGGTACAGAGACATGAGGAGTGTCCGAAGAGTGGTCCAAAGATGAGGCGGGGACAGAACGGGGTGCGGTATCAAGAAGGGGCCCGGGGGTAGCAGGTTCATGGACTAGGGTTGCCATGGTTAGGTTACTTCTTTCTTTTTGTTTTTAAGAAAAAAAAAGAAAGAAGAAAAGAAAATAAAAATAAAAAGAAGAATAAAAAAGGGGAGACCAGGGAGGGATAGTTCCTAGGAGGAATGAAAAGGCCAGAAATCTCCCTCCACACCCAAGAGGACCTCAGCACCGCAAGTAGCATAGATGCAGCATAGAACCCGTGCCATACCCTACCCATCATTCCAGTAAACCAGCAATCTGGGATAGCAACCTCACATTTGCCGAGCTACCTCGGTGGACAAAAGAGAGGGCGGCTGGATATCCACCACAAAGCATACCTCCTTCGGCCACCGCCCCCAGAATCCGAAAGGTGGCTTCCAGAGATACAACCGTCACCCGAGAGACACCCAAAGCCACCCTCCGGGTTACCGGAGAGGGATCGGGACATCCCCAGGCAATCCAGATTCCATTGCAAACTATGCCACCGCCAAGAACCTCAACAGAATGGGATGGACCCCGGTACCCTTTCCCCTACCTAGGAACTAGCGTGCCTGTGGGAAAAAATCCTAAAGGCCAAAAAGGAAGGGCAAAAGGGAGGGGTGGGGAGAAGGAGGGAGAAAAGGAAAAAGGGGAGGATGGAGAGGATGGTATAGGGAAGGGGGGGATTGGGGGGTAATTAGGTTCGGTCCTGAGGAAGGAGACTGACAGATCTAATTCCTCAGACAAAGAGCCTCTTCACCACAACAAGGAGCCCCCCTTGAAGAGGGCCGGAAGCATAGTCAAAGGAGAGCAGTTTGGGCCAGACAAATCAAAGGAGTCATTCGAAACCCCGGCACATGGATGCAGGTGATGAAACAGCACCAGCAAGAGGTACAGAGGCCTTAGAAATGTCCAAAGAGTGGCCAAAAGATGAGGAGAGGTCAGAACGGGGCGCGGTAACAATAAGGGGCCCGGGGGTAGCTGGGTCATGGATCGGGTACTCCATGGTTAGGTTACTTCTTTCTTTTTGTTTTTAAGAAAAAAAGAAAGAAAAGAAAATAAAAATAAAAAAGAATAAAAAAAGAGGGGGACTGGGGCGGGATAGTTCCTAGGAGGAATGAAAGGGCAAGAAATCTCCCTCCATGCCCAAGAGGACCTCAGCACCACAAGTAGCGAAGATGCAGCATGGAACCCGTGCCATACCCTACCTTTCATGCCAGTAAACCAGCAATCTGGGATAGCAACCTCACATCTGCCGAGCTACCTCGGTAGACAAAAGAGAGGGCGGCCGGATATCCACCACAAAGCATACCTTCTTCAGCCACCACCCCTGGAATCCAAAAGGTGGCTTCCAGAATTACACCCGTCGCCCAAAAGACACCCAAAGCCACCCTCTGGGATACCGGAGAGGGATCGGGACATCCACAGGCGATCCAGATTCCACAGCAAACTATGCCACCGCCAAGGAAGTTGAAGGGGAAACATATGAAGCAAGAAAACAAGGAGAAAAAAAAGCAATTGAAAGCGTCATGAAAGCAATTGGAGAAGACGACATGACCCAGCTGGAAAATTTTCGGAGAATAGGGGGGTTTGTAAAAAAAGAACTTGGTCAGTGAAAGTGACCTTCAAGGCAGAATCGACTCGGAACAGGATCCTGCAGGAGAAAGCATGATTAAGGGACATGCCGGCATACAGGAAGGTGTATCTCGACCGCGACAGAACACAAGAAGAAAGGCAGAAACTGAGAGAGATGGTACAAAGGCGAAAGGAGGAGAGGGGATGGGCCCCAGTACCCTCTCCCCTATCTAGGAACTAGAGCGTCTGGGGGAAAAATCCCAAAGGTCAAATAGAGGAAGGGCAAAAGGGAGGGGTGGGGAGGAGGAGGAGGAAAGGAAAAAGGGGAGGATGGGGAAGAGTGGATTGGGGGTTAACCCTTTGACTGTTTCAGGCCCCTCTCTGAAACTGTCATTCTATGTCGCCAAATATTCAAAAAAAAAAAAATTATTTTTTCTTATGAAAATGTTAAGATTATTTTTCTGAGTGTTTTAGTCCAAAAAAAAAATTTTTGCCATTGGTACTTACCGAGATATAGAGCCGTGAAGTTTGCAGAAAATGAGCCTCGTATGGCAACAGCGGCGACTGCCGCTCACCCGGTAAACTTTAGTTTACTTGTATTTGAAGGTTTGTTGTTTTTTTCACTATTTTATTTTTTCACATAACTTATGTGGCCTATGAGACCAAAGTAAGGTGCAATGTATATATATACACTCGTTGTATACAACACAATAAGCACACAAACATAATTATCAATATATTGTTTACAAAACTTGTTTACACAAACAAACAAACAAACAAACAATTCTTCTTCTTCTTCTTCTTCTTCTTCTTCTTCTTCTTCTTCTTCTTTCTTCTTCTTCTTTCTTCTCCTTCTTCTTCCCTTCTTCTTCTCCTTCTTCTTCTCCTTCTTCTTCTCCTTCTTCTTCTCCTTCTTCTTCTCCTTCTTCTTCTTCTCCTTCTTCTCCTCTCTTCTCCTCCTCCTTCTCCTCCTCCTTCTCCTCCTTCTTCTCCTCCTTCTTCTCCTCTTCTTCTCCTCCTTCTTCTCCTTCTTCTTCTCCTCCTTCTTCTCCTCCTTCTTCTCCTCCTCCTTCTCCTCCTTCTCCTCCTTCTCCTCCTTCTCCTCCTCCTTCTCCTCCCCTCCTTGTGTGCGAGTGTGTGGCTTATAATTGTTTTGAGTCAGAAGTCGGCAGCTGTCAAAGTGACATATTATCTCATTAGTCACTAACCCTACCCCTGTCAAAACAATGGGGTCGGATGCTGCTTCCCCTCCTCCATTCTATCTAATTATCTTTCTCCCTCATTCTATATCTTTCAATCTGTCTCTCTTTCTGTCTGCCTATCTCTGTCTCACAGGTACACATAAATACAAGTATACATAGTGTAAATTACCTAGGATAACCCAAGAAATCCAGACAAAGTGCTATACTCTGCTTGAAGATGTGAGTAAACGTGATGACACAGTCTTGTGGCTCTCTCTGAGACAGAGAGCTAGATGGACAGACAGGGAGCTTGACAGACAGACAAATAGACAGACAGAAATGTTTGTGTACCAGCAAAAACAAAGGGAGGCGATGGTCATGTAATATTACCCTCCTTTACGCTCATCAAAGTCAGCTCTTATCAGATGTTATCTCCCCTTATCTTGTCACTGTCATGGGGTGGACTTTTTTTTTCTTGCTTCAAGGGAACAATATTATTACATCTTCTTCTTCCTCCTCCTCCTCCTCCTCTTCTCCTCCTCCTCCTCCTCCTCCTCCTCTTCCTTCCCTCCTCCTCCTCCTCTTCCTCCCCTCCTCCTCCTCCATTGCTTTTGGTCTCAACTCCTCCAAACCCATGAAATTGATCTTCACTGACACTTCCAATCTGGGGTTTAGAGCAATCACTTGGGAAGAGAAGAGTCCCAGATTTGCGGGGGGAATCACATTTTTTCTTCCACTAGACATGCTGAAAAAGGGACAACTGAAATGGCATTCCCACAATGCACCACTGGCTCCCCGATTTTTTTTATATGGTGCACACTGACCATGGAGACCCATTCTCTCACATGTGGGCCTAGCAGCTTTCTCCTGCTTGATTTGAAGCTGCTAGAATTTTGCGTATAAATACGTCAGAAACATTGGCTCGTAAACGTATTTATACGTCGGAAACAGTCAAAGGGTTAATTAGGTTCGGTCTGAGAAAGGAGACTGACAGGTCTAATTCCTCAGACCAAGAACCTCTTCACCACACCATGGAGCCCCCCTTGAAGAGGGATTTTTGTGAAAAATATTTGATATTTGAAACACAGTAAACATTGATATGATTTTTTTTTGTGAACAGATCTCATGTATCTTAATAAATTTTAAATTTTGAGGGAAAGGTCTTTCAAACACACTGAACACTGATATGGTTTACCTTATGAATGAACTTTCATGTGTTTTATTAAATGTGATTTTTGTGAAAAGTCTTTCAAACACTCTGAACACTGATATGGTTTTTCTTGTGAATGAACTCTCATGTGTCTTATTACATTTGATTTACATGAAAAGTCTTTCAAACACTCTGAACACTGATAAGGTTTTTCTTGTGAATGAACTCTCATGTGATTTACTAAACTTGACTTTTGTGAAAAGTCTTTCAAACAATCTGAACACTGATATGGTTTTTCTTGTGAATGAACTCTCATGTGTATTATCACACTTGATTTACATGAAAAGTATTTCAAACACTCTGAGCACTGATATGGTTTTTCTTGTGAATGAACTCTCATGTGTTTGACTAAACTTGACTTTTGTGAAAAGTCTTTCAAACAATCTGAACACTGATATGGTTTTTCTTGTGAATGAACTCTCATGTGTTCTATTAAATGTGATTTTTGTTTAAAGTCTTTCAAACACTCTGAACACTGATATGGTTTTTCTTGTGAATGAACACTCATGTGTCTTATTAAATTTGATTTTTGTTTAAAGTCTTTCAAACACACTAAACACTGATATGGTTTTTCTTGTGAATGAGCTTTCATGTGTTTTACTAAATTTGATTTTTGTTTGAAGTCTTTCAAACACTCTGAACACTGATATGGTTTTTCTTGTGAATGAACTCTCATGTGTTCTATTAAATGTGATTTTTGTTTGAAGTCTTTCAAACACTCTGAACACTGATATGGTTTTTCTTGTGAATGAGCTTTCATGTGTTTTACTAAATTTGATTTTTGTTTAAAGTCTTTCAAACACTCTGAACATTGAAATGTTTTTTCTTGTGAATGAACACTCATGTGTTTTATTAAATGTAATTTTTGTTTAAAGTCTTTCAAACACTCTGAACACTGATAAGGTTTTTCTTGTGAATGAACACTCATGTGTGTTATTAAATGTGATTTTTGTGAAAAGTTTTTCAAACACTCTGAACACTGATAAGGTTTTTCTTGTGAATGAACACTCATGTGTTTTATTAAATTTGATTTTTGTGAAAAGTCTTTCAAACACTCTGAACACTGATATGGTTTCTCTTGTGAATGAACTCTCATGTGACTTATTAGAAATGATTTACGTGAAAAGTTTCTCAAACACTCTGAACACTGATAAGTGTTATTACTTGAAGGAACTTTCAAGCACTGCATTTTGTTACTTACCTGTCAAGTCACTTTAATAATGAATACTGCTGTTATATATTTTGTTTATCAAACTCTTGCATATTACATGTTATTTAAAAGTTCTCCTAAAATAATATTGTAGAATAGATCATTTATACATATTGTTTTCTTATACATGATTATTATCTCTTGATTATTGGGAGATTCTGAAGAGAAGTTGCAGAGATTGGTGGATGAATTTGGTAGGGTGTGCAAAAGAAGAAAATTAAAGGTGAATACAGGAAAGAGTAAGGTTATGAGGATAACAAAAAGATTAGGTGATGAAAGATTGAATATCAGATTGGAGGGAGAGAGTATGGAGGAGGTGAATGTATTCAGATATTTGGGAGTGGACGTGTCAGCGGATGGGTCTATGAAAGATGAGGTGAATCATAGAATTGATGAGGGAAAAAGAGTGAGTGGTGCACTCTAGGAGTCTGTGGAGACAAAGAACTTTGTCCTTGGAGGCAAAGAAAAGGAATGTATGAGAGTATAGTTTTACCAACGCTCTTATATGGGTGTGAAGCATGGGTGATGAATGTTGCAGCGAGAAGGCTGGAGGCAGTGGAGATGTCATGTCTGAGGGCAATGTGTGGTGTGAATATAATGCAGAGAATTCGTAGTTTGGAAGTTAGGAGGAGGTGCGGGGGATTACCAAAACTGTTGTCCACAGGGCTGAGGAAGGGTTGTTGAGGTGGTTTGGACATGTAGAGAGAATGGAGCGAAACAGAATGACTTCAAGAGTGTATCAGTCTGTAGTGGAAGGAAGGCGGGGTAGGGGTCGGCCTAGGAAAGGTTGGAGAGAGAGGGGTAAAGGAGGTTTTGTGTGCGAGGGTCTTGGACTTCCAGCAGGCATGCATGAGCGTGTTTTATAGGAGTGAATGGAGACAAATGGTTTTTAATACTTGACGTGCTGTTGGAGTGTGAGCAAAGTAACATTTATGAAGGGGTTCAGGGAAAAACCGGCGGCCCGGATTTTGAGTCCTGGGATGGGAAGTCGTGCCTGCCTTGGGGGAGGGGTGTTAATGTTGCAGTTTAAAAACTGTAGTGTAAAGCACCCTTCTGGCAAGACAGTGATGGAGTGAATGATGGTGAAAGTTTTTCTTTTTCAGGCCACCCTGCCTTGGTGGGAATCGGCCAGTATGATAATATATGATAATAAAATAATTATTGTTCAAATTACTTTATGTTTAGAATTTTTTTAAACTTAAAGAACATTATTTAATTATACATTAAATTAAGCAATATTTACCAACTTACATTGTAAATAAGAACACGACTTTTTTTTTTTTTTTTACAATTAATATCTAAAGACTTAATATAAACTCTAAATAAATGTAATAGTGAGCAATGTATTGGTACAAGTCTAAATAATTTATTGAATATATTATAAGTGTTTTATTACTTTATATAAACTGTAAATAATCAAGTTATCAATATATCCTTTCTTAGTAATATTGTTATCTCTTTTTGTTTGTATGAGTAAACTACATCAACAGAGTGATTCATACTACACACCATCATGAGATAATACTTTAAAAAAATCAACATGAGAGTATAAAATACCAGGGGGCACATCTTGTAATATATAAATAACGCACCTATCAAAAAGGGTATACTTAACAATACACACCCCTTAAATATTGCATATTATACATCATGCTGTTCACCCCCCACTTTTTTTTTAATTTCACAGATGCCTTAAATTGCGAAAAAACAATTTTTTGTCTAACATAAGAAAATGGTTTGTGTGGTGAGGTGCACATATAAAAATAATCCTCCCACACAGGCATGATGGTAACAGCTAACTTTTATCCTGTGTTTAAATTTAAAAAAAAAATTTTAGTTTTTTTTGGTTTTTTTAGACTTTTTATACCCCAACAAAAAAATAAAAATTCCCTAATCAGGAAAAAAAAGGGGAGAAAAGACCTTAAAAATCCCCAGAAATTATCTTTTTAGGAAATTTATGACCCAAGACAAAAAAAACAATGAATTTTTGTGTGAAATAAGGAATAAGAAAACCAAAGTGTTGTTATGAGAAGCCTCGAGGTTTTTATTTTTGATAAAGTGGAAAGGTACTTTAGAGGCAAAACTCCTGCAGTGTTTTTTAAACCAAAATTTTTTTTTTAAATTTGAAAAATTTGGCAAAACCAAAATTCAAATCCTTAAGAGGGCAACTTTTTTAACAGTAAAAGAACAAATTTTTTGGGGAAAGTAAATTTGTAGTGAGGAAATATACTAGAAAAAATACTGAGCATGAAATGGCCTAAAACAAAAAATAAATTTAAAAGGGTAAATTCCTGTTTTTTCCCAAAACTCTAGATGCATAACTTTTTTTTTTTGGCATCATTATTCCTTTACAAAAGATTTTTATCCTTTCAATGACAAAAAATTTTAATAATTTGAAAAATGTATGAATGAAGGTGTTTCAAATAGGGGGGATGTAAATTTAGTGTTAATACAGAACATTCTGAGAAGGTAAAATTAAAAAATAATAATAAAAACACTATGAAATATATGTAGGAAAAATAAAAAAAAATATTTTTTTATGTTGTCGTAAGTTAATTAAAAAAACATCTCCAATAAGAGGAAGATGGAAGGAAAAAAAGTGAAGAAAAAATACTTGAAATAGAGAGGCTATAGATGAAAATATCTTACCCACAGTCATTAATGGAAAGATAAAATACTTGAAGTGAGAGGACAATTAATGATTAATATTTTCCCCCAGCATTAATGAAGATAAAAATACTTTTTTTTTTAAAAAAAAAAAAAAAAAAAATAAAAACTTACCCAAAAAAAAAAAAAATGGAAGATAAAATTTGAATAAAAAGGAAAATAGATTTTTAAAAATTCTTACCCCCGCTTTGGAAAATAAAATATTGAAGGGGGACAAAATGTGATATAATATCTTTCCCCCAGCTTATGGGGTAAAATACTTGGTAGAGAGGACAAAAAGTTTAATAATATCTTACCAAGTCCCTTAAAGGGAAAATAAAATACTTAAGAGAGGGAAATTAGTGAAAAATTTTTTCTTTCCCCAGTCATTAAAATAAAATATTGAAGTAGGGGCAAAAAAATTTTTTTTTTTAAACCCCGTATTTGGGTTTTTCAGTGATTTTCATATTTTTTCCCGTCAAAAAATTTAATTCCCAAAACCTTTTGTTCTTGTATTTATTTAAAAAAATGTTATCAAACATATTTTGTTTTTCCTTTGTTATTACTTCATAATTTGGTTGATAAATTATACTTTTTAGAAAAAAAAAATATTACAAAAAATTTTCAGACTTTAAAAAAAACTCAATACTTAGGTTTTATAAAAAAATAAACAAAAAATTTATGTAAGCTATTAAAGTGTTAAGAGGTAATAAATTTTAGTGTAATCATTTGTTTTTACATGACTGTTTTATTAAATAGTTTTAAGTATTATAGTAAATTGACTTATGTTACTGGTTGTTGAAGGGTTTTTAGTTTTTTAATTTTCAATAATGTGGTATCTTAAAGTCTGGACATTCAAGAAAATTCACAACAATGTAGTCACCCTTTTCCACATTGTTGACAAGTTTTTCCCCGATATCTGCCACTTATAACATTTCATTGTAGGGTTGTTTACACTAAGTATAATTTTGTGTTTAGTGAATGCAAAAAAAAAGATAACAAAATTAATCAACCCTGTAAATTTTCAAATATGATCTTATTATAAAAGTAATTTTTTCCACTGGTTTTCAACCAAATTAAAATTAGTAACAGTAAGTGCAACAGCTGGTTATGTAGTTTTTTTAAAACCCCGCTGTATTCTACCCAAAACAGGGGCCAAAAAAAAAAAACGAAGTTTTTTCTTTTAAACCCCTTTTACTTTTTTGGTCATATAATAGTCTTATGAGCCACCATGTTTGACATATACATATCAAAAGTTCTAGTGTTTAAAAAAAAGCAAAAGAAAACTGGTAGGCCACATTGTGAGAGAATGGGGCGTGTGGTCAGTGTGCACCATATAAAAAAATCCGCAAGATTTTACAGATCTTTTTCAGTTTGTGTGCATTAAATTTTTATTTCATTGGTTATTTTTTTTTTCATATTTTAGGGGTCTTGCACAGATTAATTTGTTTCCATTATTCTTATGGGGGAAAAATTTACGCTTTTCGATAATTTTGGTTTACGATGAGTCTCAGGAATGGAAATACGCAAACGGGGGTCCCCTGTATTTTTTCATTTTTGTACCGTATATTACTTTACAAGCCCCAAAATTATTGTAAATTTTAATCTCTACATACAATGTTATGTTAAATTTATCTTTAAGTATTGTCGACACAGTGGAATGAGAGAATACCACTGGTAGTGTCATCCTGCCAGAATGTACTATAACCTATACCCAAAGTAAAGAGAAACAATAACAAAAAAAGGCACAATACCGTGACTGAAACAATACACAAATAACCTGCACATAAAAGAGAGAATCTTACGACGACGTTTCAGTCAGACCGAAACATCGTCGTAAGCTTCTCTCTTTTATGTGCGGGTTATTTGTGTAAAGAGAAACAACTCTGGAACATGTGTAATACATACCCGGCTGGCTGGGTGGGTGGCCCGGTGGGTGGCTGGCTGACTGAATGTGGCTGTATCTCTATCTGTATCTCTCTCTCTCTCTCTCTCTCTCTCTCTCTCTCTCTCTCACTCACACACAGGTACACATAAGTAATCATACATAGTATAAATTACCTAGAATAACCCAAAAAATCCAGACAGTGCTATACAGTGGATCTGTGCTCCAGTGCCCTTAACCCTTTCAGGATCAACAGGCCCTCTCCCAGACTTGTTCTCAGGGTTGACAAATTTAAAAAAAAAGAAATTATTTTTTCTTAAGAAAAGATAGAGAATCTTTTCCCGATCATAATGACACCAAAACTGTGAAATTTGATGGAAAACTTACGGAATTGTGCTCTCTCAAAGTTAGTGGTCTCAACGATGTTTACGCATTGGCGATTTTGCCCACTTTGAGCCCTATTTTTAGCCAATTCCAGTGTACTAGTCAACAAAAATCATAACTATTTTGCTAGAACTCCATTTTTTCTATCGAACGAGTACAAGAAACCACCCATTTACTGATTTCAACTATCCAATAAAGTGGTCAGAATTTAGCAATTTTGCCAATTTCACACAAATTTCAAATGATGCCAGTTTCCAAATAGGGTCCAGAAAAAACAAGAAAGATATTCCTGGCACTAAAATAACATTTCCTCTGTTCATCAGTCATCCCCATGCCCCTCTTACATTCTTTTGCTTTCCACTTTGAATTTTTATTCTCACAAAAAATAGAAGATTTACTGTTATGCAGACTGCTAAATTAGTGTAGAAATGGTATAAATTATATCAGCACACTTGTGAAAGAATATTAGACTCATCAGTTGACATGTATTGGACGCGTAGAATGATTTGTTTACTTTTCAACTTTGGCAAAAATCGAACATTTCTGCTACTTTGAGCTCAATTTCAAGGTACTTTTCATTGTAAAACCAATTAAAATCATCTCAATTTCTTTAATATATCTTCCATTCCATAAAATGAGACCAGGAAAACTAGAATACCACCATAAATACCATATAAAAATAGTTTAAAGTTGCTGTTTTAAACAAAAAACACAAAGATTTTTTTTTCTCATTACGCACTGTCTGCTGCAGGATTTTTTTTTATACTGCGCACACTGACCACATAAACCCATTCTTTCATATGTAGGCCTACCAGCTTTCTCTCACTAGATTTTTGACGTACCAGTACGTCAAAAACCCTGGTGCTTAAGCCGCACTAGTACATCAGAAACCCTGAAAGGGTTAACTAATAATAATAATAATAATTATTATTATTACAATAATACGTATGTACTACTACTACTACTGTTGAAGAAAGTAGCAGCTCATGGCATTGGGCGAAGGGTGCTCTCGTGGAGCGAATCATGGCTCACAGACAGGAAGCAAAAAGTGGTTAAAAAGGGTTATTCCCGGGGTTTAAATATTTTTTTTTTAAAGAAAAAACGGGGGGTTTGGAAACGGGGGTTTTTAAAAAGTAAGTCCAAAAAAAGGGGGATTTCCCCTTTGTTTTGCGTTTGGGGCCTTGGGGAATTTTGAAAAAGTTCAATTTTTAATTTTATTGCAAAAAAAAATTGGGGAAATACGGAAAAAATTATAGGATACAAAAAGTTGGTAAAAAATTGATTCTTTTAAAATAGGAGTTTTAAGTTTAAAAAATTTTTTGGGAGGGATTCCGGGGGGGCCTATAAATTGTCATAGTTTTGGGGGGAAAAATTTTTGGGGGTCACTTGGATTTTTTAAAAAAAAATTTGTTTGGAGGAAAAAAAGGGGGGAAAAAATGGATAAGTTTTTACCCCCCTTTTGGGTTGGGGGGGTATAGTTCACGGAAAGGTGGAGGCGTAGATTTTCTAAAATTTGGGGGGAAAAATAAAAAGGAATTTTTTATTAAGTTAAAGGGGGGAAAAAAAAGGGTTTCCAACTTAAAATTTTTATGGCGGAATTTAAAAAAAAACAAAAAAATATTAAAGTTGTGTTTAAAAAAAAAGGGGGTATCCCTAAAAAGGGTTGGGGGGGGGGGAAATTTTTGGCGGGGCCTTCCAGAGGCAGCTTTTTTATTTTGAAAGTATAAAAAGGGTTTTTTAACTTGCCCGGCTTTGGGGTTACAAAAAAAATTATAAATTAAAAAGGATTATCTAGGGGGAAGAAGTCCCCCTCTGGGAGGGGGGAATTTTTTGCTTTCTGAGGAAAGCCCCGGAGAAGGAGGGAAATGGGGTAAAGTTTTTTTTTCGGGCCCCTTCCGGTGGGTGGGGGGGTGTGTAATAAAAAATAAAAAAAATGAGAAAAATTCGGATGAAAAGGGAAAAAAAGGGGATAATTTAAAAATGATTTAAACTTAGAGGTTTGGGGAAAACTTCCGGTAAAAAAATGGCAGAATTTCAAGAATTAATTTAAAATTCAAGTCGGGGTGATCCCTAAAACTTATAAGTTAAAAAATTAGAACAAACCATAAATTTGGAAAAGGACTTTGGGTTAGGTAAGCAGCAACCTTAAACCAAGACACAATGCCTAAGCGTAGAATAAGGCAAATAGTTTACGGGGATTTAATCAAAAGTGTAAGCAACAGAATCCAGAGGTCTATGCAGCCTATACATCATTAGTGGCCTCACCTAGATTATGATTAATTCGGTCTCCTATTACAGAATGACATAAATTCGTTAAAAACATTCGCGTAGGATGACTAAATTAATACATCATTGAAATCTTTCCCTTATGAAGAAAGATTTAAGACTCTTAAGTTACATTTACTTGTTAGACAAGAATGAGGGGAGACCTGATTTAAGTGTTAAGTGGAAGATAGGTATTAATAAAGGGGATATTTAAAAAGGCTTGAGAATACTCTCCCAAAAGAGAACCCGCAAATAATGGATTTAAATTTTAAAAGTTTAGTTTAGAAAGGGGCATGGAAAAATAATGGGTTTTGGGAAAAAGGGTAGAGATGATGGAACAGTCTACCTAGTTTGGGTTTTGAGGCTGGGCTTTGGGTAGTTTCAAATTTGGTTGGATAAATACAGAGTGGGATGGGTTGGGTTTGATGGGACTTTCACATAGAGCTTATTTTTTGGGTAGCTTGAAAAAATTGGGGGAGGCAAAAGTTTTTTAGGGGGGTGAATTTAAAGGGCCCGCTAGTAGGGGCCAACAGGCCGCTGAGTGTTCCCCTTTTTATGTTCTTATGTTCTTTTAAAATAATAATAAAAATTACACTGAGGCACTTAAGAGCTGGGAAAAGCTTCAACTTGAAAAGCCAAAAGACTGCAGTGGGAACTTTTCTTCAGAGGAACCCCGGAAGAGGGAGTGAAGGAATGCCTTCAAGATTAAAGAGGGGTGGGACAATGTGGGCTGGGTCAAGCTTTTGGAAAAACCCCCCTGATAAAGCTGAAACAAGCTATATCTACAACATGTTTTGTGACAAAACCCTGTCCCACTTCAGGGAAATCTAAGAGATGCCAGAAACAGAGCACTCTGGACTGTTATTGTGAGACAGGGGTCCAGTGACTCTCAAGCTGGTCCTAGTGACACTAAGAGACAAAGAAACGAAGTAACCCTGGAGAAGGCTCTTACCTAAAGTCTTCATGGAGGGGGATTCCCATTCCAAACACTAACTCCTCCCTCCTTCCTCCTCCCTATCTTCCAGAAGCCAGCATTAGCCTTCAATTAAGGCATGCAATACTTAAATACTTAAAAAAAAAAAATTCTGAATGTTTTTGTTTGGAACGGATTAATTGTACAGTGGTCCCTTAATAATCGTCCGGCCTGAAAGTCATCCATTTCGGAAATAGTCCTGTTTTTCGTCTAAATATTGGTTCACAAATGTCCATTAACTTGCTAATCGTTCTTCGTCCGGGATGGGTACTCACGCTCTGAGCCGCCTGGGCCTGCCTTCCCAGTCAGTGTGCCATTGTTTACCAGTGAGTGATGGTCCCCTCACATACTCCTACAAAATATTTCATAATATTCCATTGATTTTAGTGCTTGCAAGTGCTAAATAAGCTACCATGGCTCCAAAGAAAGCTTCTAGTGCCAGCCCTTTGGTAAAGAATGTGAGAAACACATAATTTATGAAAAAGTTTGTAGAAAAATACAAAGATGGTGGTGGTAAAGTGGAAGCAGTTGTGATAGTGGTTGATGAACATAAGAACATAAGAAAGGAGGATCACTGCAGGCCTGTTAGTGGGCCTGTTGGCCCACTAACGAAACATTTTCCCAACCCAGTCCTCAATGCTACCCAAGAAATAAGCTCTGATAACTCTATCCACTCATTTGGGACTTGCAAATGATCACCCTACTGGTAAGTGTGATGTTAAATAAGAACTTAAGAAAGTAGGAACACTGGAACAGGCCTGCTGGCCCATACTAGGCCGGTCCTTCACAAATCCAACCCACTAACAGAACAAATGCTACCCAAGCAATAAACTCAGGTGCAAGTCCAACTCAAATCCAACCCCTTTCACTCGTGTATTTATCCAACCTAAATTTGAAACTACCCAAGCCATAGCTTTTAGAACATTGGGAAGGAGGAACACTGCAATAAGCCTGTTGGCCCATACTAGGCCGGTCCTTCACAAATTCAACCCACTAACAGAACAAATGCTACCCAAGCAATAAGCTCAGGTGCAAGTCCGACTCAAATCCAACCCCTCTCACTCGTGTATTTATCCAACCTAAATTTGAAACTACTCAATGTTTTAGCTTCGATCACCCTACTAGGTGGTGACCTGTACTTAACTCTGTGAAGAAGTGCTTTGTGTGCTCCCCGTGGACTGAACCAAGATGCCCTCCATCGAGCAACTTTACCAGCAGCTTAAGGAAGAATTGAGGGTAGCGAAGATGGAGATATGGAGATTGACTGAGGAAAACAAGAGGATTCATAGTATTCCTCCCGTTTCGAGACCCCAGGTCAATAAGGGATCGTGGTCAGTGGCTGGACAGCAGGGGACGTCGAAGTTGACGATCAAGAAGACAAATGGAAAGCGAGAAATGATGAAGAAGAAAGAGACTGCTGTGGAAACTCTTGTGGAAACCTCCAACGCATTCTCAGTGCTACCCGATGAATGTGAGACGACTACTGGGACCGTCACGACGAACGACAACAAGGAAGGTAAAAATATTGTTGTTGTTGGGGATAGCCAGGTTAGATACACGGATAGGGCATTCTGCTTGAAGGACAGGAGTAGGAGACAGAGGGTTTGCTTTCCTGGGGCTGGGATGGAGGACATTGTTAGCCGGCTTGACAACATCATGAACAGTAATGGGAACAATCCTATTATTTGTCTCAATGCTGGAGGCAATGATGTAGGCAAGCATAGAAGTGAGGATTTAGTTAGGAAGTTCAGGACAGCTATAGACATCATTAGGAAGAAGGGGGGGGCGCCCTGTTTTATGTGGCATTTTGCCAAGAAGAGGTGTTGGTAATGAATGGTTGTCCAGAGCAATAGATATTAATTGTTGGCTGGATAAACACTGTAAGGATAATGCAGTACCATTCATTGACAACTGGGACAACTTCTATGGCCGAAATGACATGTATGCCAGGGATAGGGTTCACTTATCCAGGGCAGGTGTGGGTTTTCTTGCTAACTCAGTTGAGGGGGTTGTTAGGGCTTTAAACTAGGATTAGTTAGAGGAATGGGTTTAGAAATGATAAATAATGAGTATGGATATATTGACTTATGCTCTGATATTAAGAATCTTATTAGTAACTGTCATGGAGTAACTCTGGGTAATGATAATTTCAGAAATTGTGTAAAAACAAAGATGAATAGGAAAAATGTGCAGAAGAAAAAACATATGATGGTATTTTATGCTAACAGTCGAAGTGCAAGAAATAAAATTAATGAACTACGTTTGGTAGCATGTGCTGGGAACTTTGATATCATTGCATTAACTGAAACGTGGTATGATTTAAAGAGTCGGGATATGACGGATGAGTGTAATATTCAGGGATTTAAGTTGTTCAATATGGATAGATCTAATGGGAAGGGGGGAGGAGTTGCATTGTATGTTCGAGAAAATATTAATTGTTGCATAAAAACAGGTATAAAAATAGATGGAGCAGTAACAAAGTCTGTTTGGGTAGAGTTCATGGAGGGTCAAGAAAAACTAATTCTAGGTGTAATATACCGACCTCCAGGCTTGGATCACGATAGAGGGAGACTTCTTTGGGACGAAATTGTTAGGGCTTCTGGACACAGTAACATAGTCATAGTAGGGGAGTTTAACTTTAGTCAAATTGACTGGAAAATTCTTTGACAGGTAATCTAGAGTCCAGTGAATTTATGGAAACAGTTCAGGCCTGTTTTCTGAAACAGAGCATAACTGAGCCTACCAGGGGTAATAATTTGCTAGACTTAGTGAAAGTTTTTCTTTTTCGGGCCACCCTGCCCTGGTGGGAATCGGCCAGTGTGATAATAAAAAAATAAAAAAATAGTCTTATCAAATTATCAAATAAGGAAACACTCGTGAATAATCTGGAGATCACTGAAGAGCTTGCCGCAAGTGATCACAAATCCATCACTTTTAGCATTAACTGGGAATGCAAGAATAATGATAATACCTCATTCTCCTCCTGTTCTTCAAGTTTCTCCTACGTATGGACTGATGAAGCCACTGTGTGGCGAAACGTTTCCTCAATAAAGATACCCAAGAGTTGCACATGTGTCTAATTTATCAATGATAATACAGTAAAAATACCTGATTTTCGTTCTGCCGATTATAATGGACTTAGGGAACATCTGTCTAATCTTGATTGGGGTTATCTAGCTAATGATTTTATTGATGATAATCATATTTATGAATATGAAGGGATCTGCTTTTATGATGGTTTTCTTAATAATGTACACAGTTCCCAGAGTATATACATTCCCCAGAGAGAAATTAGTTCTAATAATAACGATCTCAAATGGGTTAACAGGAGGCTAAAGCATCTATTAGGGGAGAAAAGGGGAATTTATAGGCGCATCAGAAGAGGAGAGGTTAACCTTACTGACCAATATGTTCAGCTTAAAAGAGAAGTAAAAAAGGCGATTAGAAAGGCTAAACGTGACTATGAAACTAGAGTTGCTAATGAATCAAAGACTAACCCAAAGGGGTTCTTTCAAGTGTATAGGATGAAGGTGAAGGAAAAAGTAGGACCTCTGAAAACTGGGAATGGACAGCTGACAGATAATGAACTGGAAATGTGTTCCTTATTTAATGACTATTTTTTGTCAGTTTATACACAGGAAGATGTAAATGAGATTCCAGTAATTAACAATTATTTAGTTCCTGATGAATTTAAGCTAACTAATATTACTGTCACGGGGCGGTTATTAAAACAGTTGAAAAACTAAAGAAAATAAGTCCCTGGGACCAGATGGTTGTTTTCCAGGGTATTTAAAAGGAATCCCAAGGGGGATTGGAGCTTTTTAAAAAGCCATTTAAAACGAAAGTGTTATTCAATGCGTCTTCATCCTCACCGGGTGTTGTTGCAGGAGGGTTTGTGGAGAAGAAATTAAGCCAAGGGTGGTTTCCTATATTCCCCAAAAAATCAGGGGGATAAAGCCCCACCCCCCTTTAAATTTTTCTTGTCCAATAAGTTGAATCAGGTGGGCCTTTATTGGGAAATAATTATTGTTTTGACATTTCGAAGGTCCCCCTTTGAAGAGCATTCTTGATAAATGAATTCAGTCATGGGATTAAACAGGGTTTCTTCTTCTGAAAAATTTTACTGACGTCCATAAGAACAATTGAGGCAAGAACTATGAACAGTTAGTATCTTATTTGAAGTTTTGCCCTACACGTAGGCTTTTTCATCGAGTTACAAAATTTTGATAGAAGCAGAAGATACTTGAAGAGGTAACAGCCCCATCACCCTTAAAGTTTGAGGTGTCCAGTCCCTCAGTCTGGAAAAGAGCATTCCGTGTCTTAAACAATTTTGGTTTGAAAGTGAACAGATGGCTTTTATAGTGAGGGTGAATGAGTTCTTTAGGGGAGGGGCAGGTCTCTAAAACCCAGCCGTTCTCACTTATCAATTTTGATGGTCTTTTCCCATGTACCCTATGTTTTGGCAGTTCGAAAAAAAACCCAAAAATGTTGTATCGGACCAATTGTTCGGTAAACCTTTTAATGCATCTTTTGGGACATTCAAAGGGTTTTGTAAAACCCATAACTTCTTCCTCATATGAAAAGGGGGTTAAAGGGGGATGCAAAGAAGCTCCCCTTGGACATTAATCCATCCTTCCCCTTAATTTAGGGGGTTTCAGACAAAGAGCAATGCTCTTCTCCAGACTGAGGGACTGACCACCTCAAAACTTTAAGGGTGATGGACTGATTACATCGTCTTCAAGTATCTTCTGCTTCTATCAACTTTTCTGTACTCGACTGAAGAAGCCTACTGTGTAGGCGAAACGTTTCGAAATAAAGATACCTAACTGTTGCATATGTGTCTTACCTAACAATCTGTCGGTATTTTATACCATTTTAATGTTCACATTTGAGGCAGTTGACAGTGATAAGGAATATGATATTGTTTATTTGGATTTTAGTAAAGCCTTCGATAGAGTACCTCACAAGAGACTCTTAAGAAAAGTGGCAGCTCATGGTATAGGAGGTAAAGTTCTAGCATGGATTGAGGCATGGCTTACCAATAGAAAGCAGAGAGTTACCATTAATGGAGTGAAATCTGAATGGGGATTAGTCACTAGTGGCGTTCCACAAGGATCAGTCTTAGGCCCTCTCTTGTTCATAATTTACATTAATGACCTTGATGAAGGGATTATGAGTGACATGAGTAAATTTACTGATGATACAAAGACAGGCCGTATAATTCACTCTGAGGAGGATATCAATGAACTCCAGGGCGATTTGGACAAATTAATGTCTTGGTCTGAAAAATGGCAGATGAAGTTCAATGTGGATAAGTGTAAGGTACTTGCCCTTGGTAATGAAAATAACCCTCGAAGCTATAATCTAGGTGAAGTAGAGCTTGATCATACAGAATGTGAAAAAGACTTGGGAGTCATGGTAAGCAGAAATCTAAAGCCAAGACAGCAGTGCCTTAGTGTGAGCAACAAAGCCAACAGATTACTTGGATTTATCTCAAGAAGTATAAGTAACAGAAGTCCAAAAGTTATTTTACAGCTCTATACATCACTAGTGAGGCCTCATTTAGATAATGCTGCTCAGTTTTGGTCCCCTTACTACAGGATGGATATAGACTCATTAGAGAACATACAGAGAAGAATGACTAAAATGATTTACTGTGTAAGGAACCTCCCGTATGAAGATAGACTCAAAGCCTTAAATCTCCACTCTCTGGAGAGGCGTAGAATGAGGAGAGATATCACTGAAGTGTATAAGTGGATGACGGGCATAAACAAGGGAGATATTAATAAAGTACTGAGGGTGTCGAACCAGGTAAGAACCAGGAATAATGGATTTAAGTTGGATAAATTTAGATTTAGAAAGGACATAGGTAAGTACTGGTTTTCTAACAGAGTTGTAGATGCGTGGAACAGTCTTCCCAGTGGGGTGATAGAGGCTAGGACCTTGGGTAGCTTTAAGAAGAGACTGGACAAATATATGAGTGGGAGGGGCTGGGTTTGATTGGTGTTATTGGGTACAGGAGTTATTTCTAGGGAAGCTTTAGGTAGTAGTCGTTTTGATAAGGACCTGCCTCACATGGGCCAGTAGGCCTTCTGCAGTGTTCCTCTATTCTTATGTTCTTAGGCTGACCATTCCACTCATCAACTACCCCTATTAACAATGTTCATTTATAAGAACATAAGAAAGGAGGAACACTGCAGGAGGCCTGTTAGCCCATACTAGACAGGTCCTTTACAATTCATCCCACTAATAAAACAACCCAAATTTTCAATGCTACCCAAGAAATAAGCTCTGATGTGCAAGTCCCACTCAAGAACATAAGAACATAAGAAAGTAGGAACACTGCAGCAGGCCCATTGGCCCATACTAGGCAGGTCCTTTACAATTTATCCCACTAACAAAACATTTGCCTAGCCCAATTTTCAATGCTACCCTAGAAATAAGCTCTGATGTGCAAGTCCCACTCAAGAACATAAGAAAGGAGGAACACTGCAGCAGGCCCATTGGCCCATACTAGGCAGGTCCTTTACAATTCATCCCACTAATAAAACAACCCAAATTTTCAATGCTACCCATGAAATAAGCTCTGATGTGCAAGTCCCACTCAAATCCAACGCGTTCCACTCATGTACTTATCCAACCTAAATTTGAAACTACCCAAAGTCTTAGCCTCAATAACCCAACTAGGTAGACTGTTCCACTCATCAACTACCCTATTTCCAAACCAATACTTTCCTATGTCCTTTCTAAATTTAAACTTATCTAATTTAAATCCATTACTGCGGGTTCTCTCTTGGAGAGATATCCTCAAGACCTTATTAATATCCCAATTATTAATACCTATCTTCCACTTATACACTTCGATCAGGTCTCCCCTTATTCTTCGTCTAACAAGTGAATGTAACTTAAGAGTCTTCAATCTTTATTCATAAGGAAGATTTTTAATGCTATGTATTAATTTAGTCATCCTACGTTGTATGTTTTCTAACGAATCTATGTCCATTCTGTAATATGGAGACCAGAATTGAGCTGCATAATCTAGGTGAGGCCTTACTAATGATGTGGTGACGTGTACTTAGCAGTGGTGACGTGTACTTAGCAGTGGTGACGTGTACTTAGTCAGTGGTGACGTGTACTTTGAGTGGTGACGTGTACTTAGCTCAGTGGTCAGTGGTGACGTGTACTTAGCTCAGTGGTGACGTGTACTTAGCTCAGTGGTGACGTGTACTTAGCTCAGTGGTGACGTGTACTTAGCTCAGTGGTGACGTGTACTTAGCTCAGTGGTGACGTGTACTTAGCTCAGTGGTGACATGTACTTAGCTAAGTGGTGACGTGTACTTAGCTCTGTGAAGACCTGTGTGTGTGCTCTCTGTTAATCTGAACCAGGATGCTCTCTCTTGAGTAACTTTACCAGCAGCTGAGAGAAGAGCTCAGAGTTGCTAAGCTGGAGATACGGCGATTAACGGAGGAGAACAAGAGGATTCGTAGTAATACTCCTGTTGTGAGTCCCCAGGTTAAGAGGGGAGCTTGGTCAGTGGCCGGGCAACATGGTACCAAGCTGAGGATGAAGAAAACGGTTGGAGAGGCAGAAACAACGAGAAACCAGAAGACTACGGTGGAAACTTCCAACCCATTCTACGTGCTACCTGACGAATGTGAGCATTCTACTGGGAATGCCACAACGAGCACCAAGGAAGCATTGGCAGACGTGAGTGAGACATCCCTAGAAACCCCAACGAAGACCATCGAGAACGTCTTGACGAACTCCACAAGTGGTGTAATGCTACCTGACGAATGTGAGTCGACTACTTGGAGCATCACGAAGGACGATGCCAAGGAAGGTAAAAACATTGTTGATGTTTGGGATAGCCAGATTAGGTACATGGATAGGGCATTCTGCTTGAAGGATAGGAGTAGGAGGCAGAGTGTGTGTTTTCCTGGGGCTGCGATGAAGGATATTGTTAGCTGTCTGGATGACATCATGAGAGGTAATGGGAGCAATCCTATTATCTGTCTCATTGCTGGAGGCAACGATATTGGCAGACGTAGGAGTGAGGACCTGATTAGTAGGTATAGGTCAGCAATAGAGATAATTAGGAGGAAGGGTGGGAAACCTGTCATATGTGGCATTTTGCCAAGGAGAGGAGTTGGAAATGAATGGTTGTCCAGAGCAATTGGTGTCAATTGCTGGCTGGACAAATACTGTAAGGAAAATGCAGTAATATTCATTGACAACTGGGACCTCCTCTATGGCAGAAATGACATGTATGCCAGGGATGGGGTTCACTTATCTAGGTGTGGGGTGGGAGCACTGGCCAATGCAGTGGAGGGAGCTGTTAGGTCTTTAAACTAGGAATAGTTAGTGGTATGGGTTTTGGCGGGAAAACTGTGAAGTCGCAGTGTAGTAATATGAGTACTAGGAGAACTAGTAATAGGCAAAATGAGGTGAATATTGGAAAGCCAGTGGCACTAATTGACAAGGACAGTATTGGGTTTTTAGTGAAATAACAGAAAGGAGCAGGAAGGGTAAAGAGAGAGGAGGGTCTTTAAATATTTATTACACAAATAGTCGCAGTGCTAGGAATAAGATGGACGAGTTGAGACTAGTTGCTAGTGCAGGTAACATTGATGTATTTGCCATTACTGAGATGTGGTTTAATTAAAAAAGTCGGGACATGCCTGCAGAATGTCACATTCAGGTTTTAAATTGTTCGAAGTAGATAGAAGTGTTGGGAAGGGGGGTGGGGTGGCATTGTATGTCCGAGATCACTTGAACTGTTGCATAAAAACGGGTATTAAGTCTGAAGTAACACATACAGAGTCTGGATAGAATTTTCAGAGGGGCATGAAAATTAACTTTAGGTGTGATATACCGTACCCCAAATTTAGATAGGGACCAGGGGAGACTACTATGGGAGGAAATTGTTAGGGCCACAAGGCACGATAATGTAGTAATTCTAGGAGACTTTAACTTTAGTCATATTGATTGGAATTTCTTGACTGGGAATTTAGAATCATACGACTTCTTAGAAGTAGTTCAGGATTGTTTTTTGAAGCAGTTTGTGACTGAACCTACAAGGGGTAATAACCTGCTTGACTTAGTTCTGGCAAACAATGAATCCCTTGTTAATAATTTAGAAGTTTCAGAGGAACTGGGTGCTAGCGACCACAAATCAATTACATTTAGCATTGAATGGAAGTATGATAGTAGGGATAACTCAGTAACGGTCCCAGATATTTGCTTAGCAGATTACGAAGGGCTTAGAGAACACTTATCATCTGTTGACTGAGTTAACGAAGAGAACTATCAATATGACAGTTTTCTGAACACTGTATATGCTGCTCAAAGAACGTTTATCCCGTATAAAGAAATTAGATCAAGTAGAAATGACCCAAAATGGCTGAATAATAGGCTGAAATATCTACTAGGGCATAAGAAAGGAATTTGTAGGCATATCAAAAGAGGCGAGGGTCATCTTATGAATCAGTATATTGACATTAAGAGGGACATTAAAAAGGGGATAAGAAAAGCTAAAAGGGACTATGAAATTAAAGTTGCTAGGGATTCTAAAACTAACCCAAAAAGTTTTTTCCAGGTATATAGAACAAAAGTCAGAGATAAGATAGGTCCCCTTAGAAATAACTATGGGCATCTTACTGACAAAGAGAATGAAATGTGCTCGATTTTAAATAATTATTTTCTCTCGGTCTTTTCATAGGAAGCCACTAATAATATTCCGGTAATTAATTTTTATAGTGGGCCAGAAGAAGATAAATTATGTAACATCACAGTCACTAGTGAAATGGTTGTGAAGTAGATAGACCAACTGAAGCAAAATAAGTCACCGGGTCCTGATGAGGTTTTTTCAAGGGTTCTTAAGGAATACAAAATGGAAGTGTACCTAATATTTTTAATTTATCTCTTCAAACAGGTGTAGTGTCTGATATGAGGAAGACGGCTAATGTAATTCCTATTTTTAAAACAGGGGACAAGTCGTTACCGTCAAATTACCACCCAATAAGCCTGACCTCAATTGTAGGCAAATTACTAGAGTCAATTATAGCTGAGATTATAAGAAGCCATCTCGATAAGCATAGCTTGATTAATGGTACTCAGCATGGATTCACAAGAGGCCGGTCTTGTCTAACTAATTTATTAACTTTCTTCAGTAAAGCTTTTGAGGCTGTTGACCACGATAAAGAATTTGATATCATTTACTTAGATTTTAGTAAGGCTTTTGATAGAGTTCCGCACCAAAGACTGTTGAAGAAAGTAGCAGCTCATGGCATTGGGGGAAGGGTGCTCTCGTGAATCGAATCATGGCTCACAGACAGGAAGCAGAGAGTGTCCATAAATGGGGTTAAATCTGAGTGGGGATCAGTAACGAGTGACGTTGTACTTAGCTCAGAAGGTGACGCGTACTTAGCTCAGTGAAGACCTGTTTGTGTGCTCTTGTGAATCTGAACCAGGATGCCCTCTCTTGAGCAACTTTACCAGCAGCTGAGAGAAGAGCTCAGAGTTGCTAAGATGGAGATACAGCGATTAACGGTGGAGAACAAGAGGATTCATAGTAATCCTCCTGTGTGAGTCCCCAGGTTAAGAGGGAGCTTGGTCAGTGGCCGGGCAACATGGAACCAAGCTAAAGATAAAGAAAACGGTTGGAGAGCAGAAACAAGAAACCAAAAGACTACCGTGGAAACTTCCAACCCATTCTCTGTGCTTCCTGACGAATGTGAGTGTTTACTGGAATGCCACAACGAGCACCAAAGAAGCATTGGATTGAATCAGGGCTCACAGACAGGAAGCAGAGAGTGTCCATAAATGGGGTTAAATCCGAGTGGGGATCAGTAACAAGTGGCGTTCCACAGGGATCAGTCTTGGGCCCATTGTTGTTTATAATATATATCAATGATCTTGATGAAGGAATTACTAGTGATATGAACAAATTCACTGATGACACGAAGATAGGTAGGATGGTTTAGAAAGACACGTAAGCAAACACTATAACATATTTATTAGAAAACGTTTCGGTCCTGGGACCTTGATCACTTCTAACATACAGAGGTAGAAAGACATTATATATATAGGCGGAGAGTGAGATGTGACGCACGTGACCTGAGGAATGTCATAAGAACATAAGAATGGAGGAACACTGTAGAAGGCCTACTGGCCCATGCGAGGCAGGTCCTTATCAAAACAACCTCTGCCTATGATGAGGACGGGTAGACGATGAAATCATGTGACTCCTGTGTTGTTGGGTTGGTGCTGCTTAAGTATCATGTATGCCAATGTTTTTGAAATTTGTAGTTTCCAGTATTGCGTTCTATAGTGTCGGTGAAGGGTTTAGTGAGGCTTCTGGGCACCTCGGCGTCTGGGGTCTGGTTCGGTGAGAACGATTTGGGCCCTGTTTCCGTTCATCAAATCCCCTGAGTCTCTGTGGGGACACAGGCGTCCCTTACATCGTCTCTGTTAGAGGCATTTCGTTGCTCATCAGGCGGGGAAAGATCTTGCCTGTCTCGCCACATTTTTTTGGGACAAAAACCCACAGGGGATAGTGTAACCCGCTGTAGAAGTTGAGGTGGGGGGCTGCTTTTAGTGTGAGGTCTTGATAGGGGAATTTTTTATGGGGGAAACGTTGATGTTCTCTGCAAGTGCCCGGGGAATTCGGGGCAACATCCCCTTGGGATACATGAACTGTTTAGGGGGCTTCCCCATGGGGGTTTGTTAGGAAGTTTGGGCCCTTTAGTCTGCAATCCGGAATGAAGAAAGATGGGAACTGAAGACGTGAAAAGGGCTGTTTTATGTAAGTGCATTCTTCTTCTAGAAAAAAAGGCTGGAGATGCGAAGAGCTCTCAAGAAAAAGCCAATGGGACTCCTCTCTTAGTGGGGGTATTTTGGGTGTAAATAAAGTGTAAAAGATCCCCTTTGTTGGTAGATTTTCTATACACTTTGAAGAAAGTTTTCACGCGGGGATCTGCACAGAAAAAACGTCGGGAAAAGGAAGTTTGCCATCATTTTCGAGTTCAATGTAAATTTTATTGATGGTTCAACTCTTTGATTTTTTGGAAAAGGGCCCTGGATATTGAGACTCTCGGATAAAAACCAATATTCATAAACGTACTTACCCCGGGTAAGGGTTGGGAAGGGGGTGTAAATTTTCTCTGTTTTCCAATTTCCATGAAGGGTTGGCAACACAGACTGAGCGGGCGCCCATTGCACCCCCAAGCATTGTTTGTAACATTTGTCCTGATACTTGAAAAGTTGAAAAATTTAAAACACAGTTCCACTAGATTGATGAAATTGAAGAGGTAAAGGGGGGTCGTGGTTTTCATTGAGCCTCTGTCTCAGAAAGTTTTATTGCAGCGTCAGAGGAAACGTTGGTAAAGAGGGCTGTGACATCGAAGGGAAACCATGCTTTTGTTTTTTACATTCAGGGTGGAAATTCGGAGAGAAGGTCACCTGAATGTTTTGAGGGGGGCTTGACTGATAGGCCCAAAAAGCGCGAAAGGTATTTGCAAAGGTGGCCGGGTAGTTGGTGGGGCCCCCTATGCCGAAGTGATAGCCGTAGTGGGATGCCAGGTTTGTGCTTAGGAAGGGCCCAAAAGGGTGCGGTTTCGGTTGACCCGTAAAAGTTTAAATAGTTTTTTGCCTTGTTTATTTTTTTAAGAGCACGACCTTTGAAGGAAAGCCGGGGTACTTTGTAGTAGCATGATTCCGATACGGCTTAAGCAGAAAACATGTACAGAAATGAGGTAAAAGTCCCTCAACCCAGGAGGGTGCGAAACACCTAGTCGTGAGATTCTGAAACAGAAGAAAGGATCCTGGCCTTTTAAAAGTAACGTAGGGGTAGCAGACGGGGCAATTTTTTGTAGGCGGGATTTCCCCATGGAAAAGGGGCCTTCCAAAGAATGGGTTAGTTGTAGTAGTAGTTGTCTAGCGTGAAGGGATGTACATGTCCTCAGAATTAAGATTCCATATGTTGCTGTCTGACAAGTTGGTACGAATGGTAAAACAATACCCAAAAAGAATTAAACACATGTGCAACATCTGGGGTATCTTTATTGTAGACGTTTTGCCACGACTGATTACCTCATCTTCTGTACTGTTTTTAAAAGTCTTCAAGTTTGTCCTAGAATTTTCTGATAAAACCACGGGAGGCGAAAAGTTACAAAAAAGTACCCAGATTTGCACATGGTCTTAAAATCATTTTGTCGGGATTGTATACCATTCGTACATAACTTGTCAGACACTGCAACATCATGGAATCTTAATTCTGAGGGCATGTACATAACCCTTTAATCGCCGTTCTCCATCTTCGCTGCCCTCATTTTTTCCTTAAGTTCGGAAAGTTTTCTCGATGGAGGCATCTTGTTCGTCCATGGGAGCAACAAAACACTTCTTCACGAGTTAAGTACAGGTCCCACTGAGTTTAAATACAGGTCACCACTGATTTTTAAATACAGGGCACCACTGAGTTGGTACAGGTCACCACTGATTAAGTACAGGTCACCCACTGAGTTAAGTACAGGTCCCACTGAAAAAGGA
>NC_069471.1:304136-314136 GCF_026875155.1 Cherax quadricarinatus
TACAGACAGGTTTATGTGCAACAGTGAAAACAAATAGAGAGTTCGAAAGTAAGAGCCTTTCTTGCCACAATCTCCAGTGCAAGATTCAGACTTCATCTTAGGGGCCATGGTGAAATTTACTGTCAGTTAGTACAGTTAATACAGTATGATGCTGCTGATAGGGCAGGGTTACTCAAACTGATGCTGCCTGCATGACACATTACCCCTGCGAGTATTGTCAAATATTGTACGTGGTGTGCATCAGGCGGCCCAGCCCAGCTGCCAGATGCACGGTCGTAAGTCGAGTGGACGTATGTCGAGCAGGTCGTAAGTCGGATGGTAGGTGTGTTAATTTTAATACACACAAACTGAAGAAGACATGTACAATTACATGACACTTTCCTTTATTGAAGATCTGGTGATGATTGATGGGATGGGAGGAGGGGAGACTGTGGATGGTGTTAGTGTTTAGAAGGGGAATCCCCTTCCATTAGGACTTGAGGTGTCACATCCTTTTCTGGGGTTACTTCCCTTCTTTTAATGCCACTAGGACCAGCTTGAGAGTCACTGGGCCTCTGTTGCACAACATATCTGTCCATAGAGGCCTGTACCTCCCATTCCTTTATGACATTCCTAAAGTGTTTCACAACATTGTCAGTGTCACAATTAAACACTTGTTCAGGTTTCAGTTCTTCACTGTCTATGTACTCCTTGAATTCCTGCACATATTTTTCAGCTGCTTTTTGGTCCAAACTGGCAGCCTCACCATGCCTTATCACACTATGTATGCCACTACGATTCTTAAATCTCTCAAACCAACCTTTGCTGGCCTTAAATTCACTCACATCACCACTAGTTGCTGGCATTTTTCTAATTAAATCCTCATGCAACTTCCTAGCCTTTTCACGTATGATTGCTTGAGAGATGCTATCTCCTGCTATCTGTTTTTCATTTATCCACACCAATAACAGTCTCTAAACATCTTCTATCACTTGCGATCTCAGGTTCAAAAACAAAGTTGCACCTTTGGCAAGAACAGCTTCCTTGATTGCCATTTTCTTGGCCACAATAGTAGCGATGGTTGATTTGGGTTTTGTGTACAACCTGGCCAGCTCGGAGACACGCACTCCACTTTCATACTTAGCAATGATCTCTCTCTTCATATCCACAGTAATTTTCATCCTTTTTCCTGTAGGGTTGGCACTGGAAGCTTTCTTGGGGCCCATGGTGACTTATTTTGCAGGTGCACTCACTAAAAACGCTGTGATAATATGAAATGTTCCGATTGTATGTTTGGATGGGACCACGGTGGCTGGCTGGCTTGTAAACACTGGCCACAAGTGGACACGTCTCAGACGGAACGAATCGTGTTGGTCGAGTTTTTTAGCGCTATTCGAGGCAAAATTTTTGCGTTAAGATGTATTGCTAGTCGGATTTAATGTTAGACGATGCCATCGTTGGTCGAGGGTCCACTGTAATGGTAAACAAAGTAAAAGGATGGATAGTCACTATCATATAATGTTGATTTAGGAATAAGAACTGACTTGTAATATGTAATAAGATTGAGCAGTTAATAGCACTATAAAAAGTAAAAAAAAATATGAGGTAGTTGGTACTAGCTAGTAAATGATAGTTCTGGGAATTGCACAATAATGTAATTGGAATATACACTAATTGCACCACACAATATAAAAGAGACTAAAATTAATAGTGGTAAACAAAATTAAATGGACTTGTAGCAACCATGCATAACATTAATTTAGTTTAAGTTTAATATGTTTATTATGCACCCAATACCCATCCTGTGGGTGGTAGTCAAAAGATTACAGAGGTACATAATTGGTCCAGGGACTGGACTCCAAAGTTTTGATAGCTGAGCAAGTTACAAATGTAATGAACTACATCTGGTCACAATCATGACCAAGTACAAAGGTAATGAGCTCCAGGTAGAGCTGGTTACACTCATGACTAATTGGAAAGTTAATGAACTAGATTTGGTTACAATAATGAGAATTGACAAAGTAATGAGCTCCAGGTAGAGCTGGTCAGAATCGTGAGCACATAATTACAATCATGAACAATTTTCAGAGTAATGATCACTTAACAAACATAGTAGGGAATTCATCCATTGCCAACAGACGTTGCTAGGTGCCTGTCTCTCCTTGGCAGGACAGCCAGACAGCCATTGCAAACTACAGCAAGTTGCCCCGGAATCTGTTGTTTGCAGGAGAGGCCAGCGACTTCGCTAGCAGCCCAAGGGAGAGTCACCCTGGTGGCCGCCAAGTTGATTGCAGATCCCAGGCCCTCTGTAAAGGTGAAGGTGCAGCAGCTGTCACCTATGTCTGCTGGGAGGGGCTGTTGACTGATGCCACCTGGAGCCCTCCGGGTGCCCAGACACCCACCGTGTGCACGGATGTTGAAGCTTGAGGAACTGAGTGCACACTGCCTTTGGCACACCTGACAGCTGCCTTGCGGTCAAAATCCATGGCGCTGTCCCTACAGTGCCATCTCTGATGTGGTGGTGGTGCTGGGAGTTGGGCGAGTGACATTAATTTAGGAGTAAGATTTGACTTGCAACACAAAATTTGAGCAATTAATAGCAACTAAAAGGAAGTAAAAATTATTTAAGGTAGGTGATATTAGCTAGTAAAAAAAAATGTAGTGTTAGAGTGTTCAGCAGAAGTTTGTGGTTACAGGAAAGTGGGTGCGGGAGGGAAGAGGAGCAATTGGTGGAATGATGATGTAGAGAAAGGAGTAAGGGAGAAAAAAGTTAGCATATGAGTTTTTACAAAGTAGAAGTGATGCAAAGAGGGAAGAGTATATGGAGAAAAAGAGAGAGGTTAAGAGAGTGGTGAAGCAATGTAAAAAGAGAGCAAATGAGAGAATAGGTGAGATGTTATCAACAAATTTGTTGAAAATAAGAAAAAGTTTTGGAGTGAGATTAACAAGTTAAGGAAGCCTTGAGAACAAATGGATTTGTCAGTTAAAAATCGGAGAGGAGAGATATTAAATGGAGAGTTAGAGGTATTGGGAAGATGGAGGGAATATTTTGAGAAATTGTTGAATATTGATGAAGATAGGGAAGCTGTGATTTTGTGTATAGGGCAAGGAGGAATAACATCTTGTAGGAGTGAGGAAGAGCCAGTTGTGAGTGTTGGGGAAGTTCATGAGGCAGTAAGTAAAATGAAAGGGGGTAAGGCAGCTGGGATTGATGGGATAAAGATAGAAATCTTAAAAGCAGGTGAGGATATAGTTTTGGAGTGGTTGGTGCTATTATTTAATAAATGTATGGAAGAGGGTAAGGCACCTAGGGATTGGCAGAGAGCATGCATAGTTCCTTTGTATAAAGGCAAAGGGGACAAAAGAGAGTGCAAAAATTATAGGGGGATAAGTCTGTTGAGTATACCTGGTAAAGTGTATGGTAGAGTTATTATTGAAAGAATTAAGAGTAAGATGGAGAATAGGATAGCAGATGAACACGGAGGCTTTAGAAAAGGTAGGGGGTGTGTGGACCAGGTGTTTACAGTGAAACATATATTTAGATAAGGCTTAAGAGGTTTTTGTGACATTTATGGATTTGGAAAAGGCGTATGACAGGGTGGATAGGGGGGCAATGTGGCAGATGTTGCAGATGTATGGTATAGGAGGTAGGTTACTGAAAGCAGTGAAGAGTTTTTACGAGGATAGTGAGGCTCAAGTTAGAGTATGTAGGAAAGAGGGAGATTATTTTCTCAGTAAAGTAGGCCTTAGACAAGGATGTGTGATGTCACCATGGTTGTTCAGTATATTTATAGATGGGGTTGTAAGAGAAGTAAATGCGAGGGTCTTAGCAAGAGGTGTGGAGTTAAAAGATAATCACACAAAGTGGGAGTTGTCACAGTTGCTCTTTGCTGATGACACTGTGCTCTTGGGTGATTCTGAAGAGAAGTTGCAGAGGTTGGTGGATGAATTTGGTAGTGTATGTAAAAGAAGAAAATTGAAAGTGAATACAGGAAAGAGTAAGGTTATGATGATAACAAGAAGATTAGGTGATGAAAGATTGGATATCAGATTGGAGGGACAGAGTATGGAGGAGGTGAATGTATTCTGACATTTGGGAGTGGACGTGTCAGCGGATGGGTCTATGACAGATGAGGTGAATCATAGAATTGATGAGGGGAAAAGGGTGAGTGGTGCACTTAGGAGTCTGTGGAGACAAAGAACTTTGTCCTTGGAAGCAAAGAGGGGAACGTATGAGAGTATAGTTTTATCTATGCTCCTGTATGGGTGTGAAGCATGGGTGATGAATGTTGCAGCGAGGAGAAGGCTGGAGGCAGTGGAGATGTCATGTCTGAGGGCTATGTGTGGTGTGAATATAATGCAGAAAATTCGTAGTTTGGAAGTTAGGAGGAGGTGCGGGATTGCCAAAACTGTTGTCCAGAAGGCTGAGGAAAGGTTGAGGTGGTTCGGACATGTAGAGAGAATGGAGCGAAACAGAATGACTTCAAGAGTTTATCAGTCAAATTAAATGACAAATATGATGCAAGGGAGAGACTTGTTTGCTTTATGCTCAGCAAGGCAGATGATTGCAACATTCCTTTCACTAATTATGAACTTGATGCAGCACTAACTAAGGGCAACTCCACGTCGCCTGGTGAGGATGGTATTACTTACAACATACTCAGATTGCTGTGTCGAGTACCAGGTAATCCATTACTTGAATTATATAACATGAGCTATGTAACTGGGGAGCTCCCTCAATCTTGGACCAACAGCCTCATCATTCCAATTCCTAAGCCCAATCAACAAAATGCATTTCGGCCAATATCTCTTACTAGCTGCTTGTGTAAAAACATTTGAGAGAATGATTCTTAATCGTCTCATGTACAGAATGAAACAATTTTTGTCTCCCCGGTTACATGGTTTCATGCATGGAAGGAGCGTGCATCATTGCATAGCCACATTTCTCACCCTGCACACTGACAGCTCATACACTACCTTCCTTGACCTTAAATCCGCTTTCGATGTAGCCAACCGATATGTAATCATTAGTGAACTAGCCAGAATGGATGTTGGAGGATGGCTTCTCCGCTGGATTAAAGGCTACCTGTCAAACAGAAAATCGTCTGTGTTGTTCCAGGGACATAGAAGTGTAACTAAAGACTTTGAATTAGGAACTCCACAGGGAGGTGTGCTCAGTCCCACACTGTTCAATATTCTAATTAATGCATTACTTAATGCTATGCCTAGTCAGCCCCATCATTATGTGATTAGTTTTGCTGATGATATAATGATTCACACCACTGGATTCTCCAACACCCAAAACATTCTTAATCATGTACTAGCCTCGTGTCAGGACCTGGGGTTGATAATCTCTACTGATAAAACAAAGATACTCAATAGGCGTCCTCCTCGACAGAGAGGCACAGTTCGTCAGATCCAGTTGCATGATGGGTCTCTTCTAGAATAAGCAGATACAGGTATCTAGGTTTTGAGGTTTCCACTACTTGGACCTGTTGTAACAAGACTTTGTCACCAATACAAAGAACGACTTAAGAGCACTTAGAGTTGTGGCAGGGCTTCCCCCAGGTATGGTGCTAATGTTAAAAATGTGAAAATGGGGCAAACTCTTCTGCGCAACCAATTACAGTTGGTGTCCCACAGGGAAGTGTCCTTGGCCCTCTTCTCTTTCTCCTATACATAAATGACCTTCCAAATGCTTCGCAATTACTCAAACCCACACTATTTGCAGATGACACTACATACGTCTTCTCTCACCCGAGCCCAGTCACGCTAGCCAATACTGTAAATACCGAATTACAGAAAATATCTACCTGGATGAGGACTAACAAACTTACACTAAACATTGACAAAACCTACTTCATTCAGTTTGGTAACAGAGCTACAGATGTCCCTCTTAACATAATGATAAAACGGATCACCTATCACAAAGCTAACAGAGGGAAAATTCTTAGGAATCCACCTTGATAATACTCAAATTTCATACACATATACAACAAATTTTTAAGAAAATTTCCAAGACTGTAGGCATACTATCGAAGATACGGTACTATGTTCCACAGTCAGCCCTCCTGGCCCTTTATCACTCTCTTATTTACCCCTATCTCACCTATGGAATTTGTGCATGGGGCTCAACAACAATTAACCATCTCAGACCACTAATTACCCAACAAAAGGCTGCAGTTAGAATGATAACAAATTTCTCACTACAGGCAGCACACTCCACCAATATTCAATACACTAAACCTACTCACCATACAAACATCCATACTTATTACTGCACCTATTACATACATAGAACACTTAACTCTGATATTAACCCTCCCTCAAACATCTTGCCAACTCAACAGAACACATGACCATAACACAAGGCACAGATCACTCTTTGATGTTCCTCGTGTCCATCTCACACTATGCAAAAACTCAATGCACATAAAAGGCCCTAAAATCGGGAATTCATTACCTGTAAATATAAAAGAAACACAAACCTGTTTATAAATTCAAGTCTCTTCTCAAAGATCACTTACCCAAAACCCAAATAAATACTGAATAACTGAACCTTATAAATTGTATATCTTAAATGTTTCTCACAATAATATCACATAAATGTTAAACCTAAAACCCAATCTAACTTTATTATTTTTAAATACACTACCTAACAGAATACTCCATACGACTGAATGTACAACAATGCATGCAACCATATGACCTGTCTTTGTAATACTCATTTGTGCTTTATAGTATCTGTTTACAATAATGTATTATCACTGATTTCATCATTGCTTAGTTAATTTTAAGCCAGCCCGTAATGCTATGCATAGTATAAGTGGCTTTGGCATGCTGCTCTTATCTGTTTGTTTTTTTACCTCTGTATGTATGCTCAAATTGTTAATAAATAAATAAATAAATAAATAAATAAATAAATAAAATGATGTATCTTGCTTATATTAGATCATTGGTTGATTATGCTGTGCCACTACTTGCTCTTGTGTCTGACTGGAAGCTTGGAGGGCTGGAAAAACTGCAGAACGAAGCAATGAGGATCATTTTAGGATGCCCTCGTACTGCCAAAATTTTAAATATGCAAAAAGAACTTGATATTCCAAGCATCAGAGATCGTGTTACTGAAAGAAATATCCTAATAGGGGTTAATATGCTCAGGCAAGCTCATTCAAACCCCTGCACAGAAGCCCTCCAAACTTTCCTCAGCACTGGTGAACACTCCTCCAGATGGATCGAAAAAACTGGAACCGACCTCCGCATGAATCAGATACATGATCTATGTCAAGTAAGGCAACAGCGGCACTTCTCCGCTCCATGGAATATTGCCCCATTCCAAACTACCATTCCTCCATTTCCCCCCAAACTACGTCTTAAATCACAACCAAAACTTCACCTTGAAGCCAAACATGAGGCCTTAGCTGTATTGATAACTTAGTCACACAGCACACACTCTCGCAAACTATTTACGCTGATGGTTCTGTTCACCAATCCACTGGTGCAGCTGGTAGTGCTGCTGTTGTCGTACAGAGTGATGGCTCTCTTAAAGAAATTGGAGCACGCATCAATAATTGGGCCTCTACCCTTCAGACAGAACTGTTTGCCATACTCCTTGCACTGAAATGCATCTATGTATCAAAGATTGACAGTTTAATTGTAACTGATTCTCTGTCATCCATAAATGCTCTCAACTCATTAAGCATAAATTGTTGCATGCTTGTGTCAGAAGCCAGACATAGGTTATGGTAGGATTGTGGACAGTGGAGTCAGAGTGCACATGCTGTGGATTCCATCTCACATTGGTCTTCAGATGCATGATAGAACTGATAAATTGGCTAAGCTGTATGCTTTCAAAGAGGGAGTAGATTACAATCTTGGCTTGTCAGGTAGTAGTTTGAGAACAATAATACGAAAAGAACTTCAACTGAATTTTATGGACTTAAGGCTCAGGGAGATTGACACCAGTGAGTCCATCTATCATCATTCTATCATGCAGGAGGAGCCACATGTCTATGGTGCATCCAACAAAATAAGCAGACTCTTGGATGTCACTACTGCCCGGCTCCGGCTGGGTTACAAGTATCTTTGGCAGGTTAAATCACCACCACCAGATGTAGACCAAACGAAATGTAAACTTTGCCAGATGGACTATTGTCACACCCTGCGTCATTATGTACTGGAGTGTGATAAAATTAATGAATTTAGAAACAACTCGCTCATAAATGTTCAAGAAATGACAAAGTACTTTATCCACAGTGGTATATTGCAGACCATTCTGGAGAAATACCCTGACTTTGCTAGCTGTAAATAAAGCATTACCACATGTGTGCATGTGTGTGTGTGTGTGTGTGTGTGTGTGTGTGTGTGTGTGTGTGTGTGTGTGGTGTGTGTGTGTGTGTGTGTGTGTGTGTACTCACCTATTTGTGGTTGCAGGGGTCGAGTCTTAGCTCCTGGCCCCGCCTCTTCACCGGGTTTCTACTGGGCCCCTCTCTCTCCCCGCTCCATGAGCTTTATCAAACCTCGTCTTAAAACTGTGTATGGTTCCTGCCTCCACTACGTCATTTTCTAGGCTATTCCACTGCCTTACAACTCTATGACTGAAGAAATACTTCCTACTATCTCTCTGACTCATTTGTGTCTTCAACTTCCAATTGTGGCCTCTTGTTTCTGTGTCCCCTCCCTGGAACATCCTGTCTTTGTCCACCTTGTCTATTCCACGCAGTATTTTATATGTCGTTATCATGTCTCCCCTGACCCTCCTGTCCTCCAGTGTCGTCAGGCCGATTTCCCTTAATCTTTCTTCATAGGACATTACCCTTAGCTCTGGAACTAACCTTGTCGCAAACCTTTTTACTTTCTCTAGTTTCTTGACGTGCTTTAATCAAGTGCGGGTTCCAAACAGGTGCTGCATACTCCAGTATGTGCCTGACATACACGGTGTACAGTGCCTTGAATGATTCCTTACTAAGGTATCGGAATGCTGTTCTCAGGTTTGCCAGGCGCCCATATGCTGCAGCAGTTATCTGATTGATGTTGTGCTTCCGGAGACATGCTCGGTGTTATACTCACCCCAAGATCTTTCTCCTTGAGTGAGGTTTGCAGTCTTTGGCCACCTAGCCTATACTCTGTCTGTGGTCTTCTGTGCCCTTCCCCTATCTTCATGACTTTGCATTTGGCAGGATTAAATTTGAGAAGCCATTTGCTGGACCAGGTGTCCAGTCTGTCCAGGTCTCTTTGAAGTCCTGCCTGGTCCTCATCAGATTTAATTCTCCTCATTAACTTCACATCATCTGCAAACAGGGACACTTCTGAGTCTAACCCTTCCATCATGTCGTTCACATATACCAAAAATAGCACTGGTCCTAGGACCGACCCCTGTGGGACCCCTCTCGTCACAGGTGCCCACTGTGATACATCATTACGTACCATGACTCGTTGTTGCCTCCCTGTCAGGTATTCTCTGATCCATTGCAGTGCCCTTCCTGTTATATGCGCCTGATGCTCTAGCTTCTGCACTAATCTCTTGTGAGGAACTGGTCAAAGGCCTTCTTGCAGTCCAAGAAGATGCAATCAACCCACCCCTCTCTCTCGTGTCTTACTTCTGTTATTTTATCATAAAACTTCAGAAGGTTTGTGACACAGGATTTGCCTTCCGTGAATCCGTGCTGGTTGGCATTTATACTCTTTTTCCGTTCCAGGTGCTCCACCACTCTCCTCCTGATAATCTCCATAATTTTGCATACTATACACGTCAATGACACAGGTCTATAGTTTAGTGCCTCTTTTCTGTCTCCTTTTTTAAAAATGGGAACTACATTTGCCGTCTTCCATACCTCAGGTAGTTGCCCAGTTTCCAGGGACGTGTTGAAGATTGTGGTAAGTGGCACGCACAACATATCTGCTCCCTCTCTAAGGACCCATGGGGAGATGTTGTCCGGTCCCATTGCCTTTGAGGTATCGATGTCCCTTAGCAGTTTCTTCACCTCCTCCTCATCTGTATGTATGTCGTCCAACACTTGTT
>NC_069471.1:316636-355211 GCF_026875155.1 Cherax quadricarinatus
AAATTTTGAAAAAAAAAAAAAAAAAAACTTACAGAATTAAAGAGTATATTTTTGTGAATGTAATAAAACAAAAAAAATCTGATCAGTACTTATCGAGAGACAGAGACGAGAAGTTGACCCAAAATGTCCAGGTGGCGGTAATATCGGCGATTTCCACAAAACCACATTTCTTTATTTTACATTTTTTATACTTTTTTCTTGTTATTTCTAATTTTTGTCTTTTTCTAGTAACATTTGTGGCCTATGAGACCAATACTGTATATAATGTATTTATATACACTCACTGTATTGAACACAATAACTGCACTAAAGTTATTATTATAATATTGTTTACCACTTTTGTTTGCTACAATAAACATGTACAAATCTTGTATAATATTAATGTTCAATTATATATTTACATATGTACAGTCAGTCCACATGTTTTTAGAACTGCTGCAGCTTGTGGAACTCCTTGAAACAAGGCACCATGCACAGAGGTACCTTACATTAGTCGCACATAAACCGAGTGTCTTGCATCTTTGTTGCCCTCATTTTGTTTGTGCATAGACAATGCATCTCTTCTGAGGAAATTTCTTCTTAGTTGCTGGAAGCTGTATTGTGAAGTGATCACCTTCCCTCCTCGAACACTTTGGTATATCCTGAGGAGTTAGAGGACGGTTTTGTATAGCAGGTGTTGTTACCTGGTACATCATTATGAGTTGTCTGACAACAGACAAACAAAATTCACCATACGGTGATCTGTTGCAAGTCATCATTTGGTACACATTATATGCATTGAGCATTGACATGTCCATGAGATGGAAGAAAAGTTTCATGTACCAATTGTAACTCTCACAAACACAATCAACAAAGACAATCTGCTTGTCACATTTGTCAACCAAGCGCATGTTTTGTGTATTATCAATCACTGTCACTGGTTTTTGAATACATTCATTAGTCACTCTTTCAACTTCTCCACTGTCTTTTGTTAGGGTGAATGGTTGTCAACAATGTGACATCTCATTTGTCATGCCACCATAATGCCATGATGTCATTGGCAGTAAGCACCTGCACCTCACCATTATGATTGCCTGCATTGAACCTGGGCATATGTTTATGATTAGAATGCAATATGCCACACATACTTGTCATGTTCACTCGCAAGAAATCACTGAGTCAAGGGCTTGTGTACCAGTTTTTTTTTTTTTAACAAACCGACCATATCCAACCAAGGCAGGGTGGCCCAAAAAAAAAACGAAAGTTTCTCTTTTTAAATTTAGTAATTTATACAGGAGAAGGGGTTACTAGCCCCTTGCTTCTGGCATTTTAGTCACCTCTTACAATACGCATAGCTTACGGAGGAAGAATTCTTTTCCACTTCCCCATGGAGATAAGAGGAAACAAACAAGAGCAAGAACTAGTAAGAAAATGGAAGAAAACTCAGAGGGGTGTGTAAATATATATGCTTGTACATGTATGTGTAGTGTGACTTAAGTGTAAGTAGAAGTAGCAAGACGTACCTGAAACCTTGCATGTTTATGAGACCGAAAAATGTAAAACAGTTACAGGCCTTCGTTTTACACTCACTTGGCAGGACGGTAGTACCTCCCTGGGCGGTTGCTGTCTACCAACCAGGATTTTCTGCACTATTTTTGATATTCTGGTCATTCCTTTCAGTCACTAATTGATCAAAGCCATAGAATTCGTCTTCATTTCCACTTCTATCAGATAGGAACAGGAGATTCCCAATTCACCTTGGAGTGAGAGCTGCCTTCCGATGAGGCATGGTGAACAAAGGTAACTGAGGCAGCATTCCCACAATGCTATGCAGGTACCTAGAATTTTTGTTTATGGTGCACACACACCACGCAGACCTATTCTCTCACATGTTGGCCTACCAGCCTTTTTGCGCTAAACTTGACGCCTTTAGAATTTTGGCATAGATCTACGGTTTGGACCTTCGACGTATAGCCGGAGATTTATGGCACGACCCTCAAAGGGTTAAGGACACTTACCTAATCTGTTACAGAAATGTCAGCTTTTCTAAGGAAGGTAGAGAAATCATGTTCATTTGAGATGGTATATTGTTGTCCTGTTGATGTTTTTATAACTAGTATTTTCCCATCTCGAGTGAAACACTGATGTATTTTGTTTTCCTGTTTAACCCTTTCTAGTGGCATCAAATTTAGCGCGAGAAGGCTGGTAGGCCTACATCTGAGAGAATGGGTCTGGGTGGTCAGTGTGCGCACTATAGAAAAAATCTGGACACCGCATGGCATTGTGGGAATGCTGCCAAAGTAGTTTCGTTCATCATGCCTGGCAGCAAGGAAACTCTCACTCCCCACTCACTCTCCTGGCGAATTCTGACTCTCCTCTTCACAACTTACAGTTCTAAGACTGATGGAACTGATCTGAAGAGGAATTCTATGGTTTTAAACCATATGGTATGATTGTACTATATGGTACAATGGTGCCATGTCATACAATGGTACCATATGGTACAATGTACCATATGGTCCATTGTGCCATATGGTACAGGGACCCTAATGGAAATAAGCCTGTCCGACTTTTTTGGGTTATCCTAGGTTCTCCAAACATATGCTGCTATGTATGATAATTTATGTAACTTTATTTGTGTATACCTAAATAAACTTACTTACGATGCCACATGCGCTTGATCAAGTTTTTTCAGATATACGCAAATACAGTTACATAGATTATCATCAAAGCAGCATATGTATAAAATCCTAGGATAACCCAAAACAGTCAGGGTGACTTATTTCCATAGGGATCCCTGTATCTGTACCACATGGTGTCCTGCATTGTATGGGACTCCTCTGTAACATATGGTACCCTGTATCATATGGTACCCTGTACAATATGGTACCCTGCACCTTATGGTACCCTGCACCATATGGTACCCTGCACCATATGGTAACTTGCACCATATTTAAGGTTGTTATTTGCTCATTGTGACTGGCTATAGCTGTTTTCAGAGTATTTTCTGTGTCAGCACTTCCCGATGTAATCTTCTCTTCAAGGTTTTGGATCTTGTTCTCGAGGTTGGTTATCTTGGATTTGTGTCATGCAAGTGTTGCTTTAATATCTTTGTTTTAATTTTCTAGAGCGATGATGTAGTCCCTAATATTGTCAGGAATAATCATACCTGGGTGATCATGAGTGAATTCTTTGAAGGGAGTGGAGTTGGAGGAGGAGTCAGCCATGTTTGTTGTTGATGTTCCCTGGGCAGTGGTGAGGGGTAGACAAGTTGAGTTGTAGAGTCCTTGGTGTTATTCTTTTGTTACTGCTGTTGTTTCTTCTGCAATTTCCTTTCATAGTATCACTAGAGTAGATACTGTGGAGCTATGGAGGAGAAGGCTTTATTTCCCTGAGCTTGGGTTAAGTGTTCGTCTGGCAGCAGAGGCGGTGTTTGGGTTAACAGGACTGTCTTCCTTAGATGTTCTATTTTGTCAAGATTTGGGTTACATTCTTAGTACTCTTGGGTCATTTTGTGGTCTACATGGGTTCATGTAGTTGTACCTTCAATTAGGCCATGACAAGCTTTGATGAGCAATGGTATCTGAAAGAATAAGAGCTGGTAGAATGCTGCTGCTACTGCATGAAGGTTACTATAATCAGCTTTCCGATATAACGAGTAAACATGAAACAGACATGATGACGCAGTCATGTGGCTCTGAGACAGAGACCTAGACAGACAGACAGACAGACATAGACAGAGCTTGACAAACAGACAAACAGACATGTTTATGTGTAACAGTGAAAACAAATAAAGTGAGGGACGATTAAGCCAACGCTCATCAGATGTCACAACTAATCTTATCTTATCACTTCACTGTCGGCCATGGACTAACACTTGTCTTACATCATGCTTCAAGGGAACTTATTATTACAATGGACCCCCGGTTATTGGCCGTAATCCATTCCAGAAGGTCGGCCGATAACCGAAATGGCTGATAACCGAATTAATATTTCCCATAAGAATTAATGGAAATACAATTAATTCGTTCCAAACAAAAATGTTCACACACAAAAATTTTTTTTAAACAATTATGTAAGTACAGTGGAACCTATACTTGCGAGTTTAATCCGTTCCATGATCTTGCTCGCAACTGGATTTGCTCGTTTGCAGAGTCAATTTTCCTCATTTAAATTAATTGAAATGCAATTAATCCGTTCCAGTGGAATTCTGCACTTCAATAATTTCTCCAATGTCAACTCTACGACTTATTTATCTATCTCACTTCATCTAATATGACATAATAAACAATATAAATAACAAAGAAACCTAATATATACTCTAAAATTAATAAAATATGTCATGTAGTGGTATGGACGGTGTCGGCGGTGGACGAGAGTTTGTCTGGAGACTGGGTTAAATACTTCACTAATAATTTCGCTAATATCATCTATACGGCTTATTTATCTATCACAGTTCATCTAATATGACATAACAAACAATGTAAATAACATAGAAACATGATATTACAACCCAGGAGTCCAAATGGCATGTTATCCTCGGTGTAAAGGGAGCAAAATAAACACAGCAGAAAAGTTTTGACTTACATTATCCTTCACCAATTTAAAACAGCAGTATGTACACTATATACACTATATACAGTGATAGGTATTAGTGCACTCCACAGTAAGCAAGGCAGAATAGAAGCCACTAGAGAGCAGACCGTGCTTCAACCAGCTCTAGAATGGGAATGACAAGGGCAGACAGGAGAGTGGTACCCACATAACCTCTGCAATTGCCAAAACCATCTTCTTATTGGCTGGAGCCTGGTTACTGGTTGAATGACAGGGCCCCATCGTCAACGCTCAGTTACCTGGTTCGCTGGTTGGGGGAGATAGCCTGTGAATGAGGGTGTGTACATGCGCTGAATAAAGGTTACATACTCTTTGCATGCCACACCCCCACCCGAGAAGGCTCAGGATTAGGCTGCCGCCTCCCAGTGGTAACCGTGCCGCCATGGCACAAAATAATGGGACCGCCTTTCCTCTCAACCATCCAGCTCTTAGATAGAGCTGGATCTATCTATCAGTCTGCTCTTCCTCCACTGCACTAGACTTCACCTGGTCTGTTCTACCGGACTTACATGACAGCGATCATTTTCCGATCATTCTTACTTCTCCTTCCTATTCACCACCTTTCCGTAGCCCTCGCTGGCAATTTGATCGAGCAAATTGGGATCTTTACTCACACCTCACTGCTTTTAGTGAGGTTCCTTCTTCATCCTCCATTGATGAGCTCCTACACATCTTCTCGACGTCAGTTTATACCGCAGCTTCTCATTCTATACCCCAAACCTCAGGCAGGCATTCTCAGAAGTGCGTGCCTTGGTGGTCTCCTGCTTGTGCTCGTGCAGTACATTTGAAACGTGCTGCTTGGGCAGGTACCGGTACAATAGAACCGCTGAGAGACTTCTTGATTTTAAGCAGAAGCGTGCGATCGTTCGCCGTGTCATCCGTGAAGCTAAACGCACTTGTTGGCGAGACTATGTTTCCACCATCACCTCTGCTTCTTCTATGAGTGCAGTCTGGAAAAAAGTGAGGAAATTGAGTGGTAAATACTCTCCTGACCCGGCTCCTGTTCTACGGGTCGCTGGTGTTGATGTAGCAACCCTCTCGACGTTGCCATTGACTTGGCACACATCTGGTCCGTATTTCCCGAGGGCTCCATCTATGCCCTCATTTCTTTCCTCAAAGTCTGCCAGAGAGTTAGTACCCTTGGACTTTTCTTTTCTCAGAGAAGAACAGTATAATGTGCCTTTTACACTTCAAGAACTGGAGGCAACGCTCTCAGCTTGCCGATCATCGGCAGCTGGGCCTGACGACATTCATATTCGTATGTTACAACATTTACATCGGTCAGCCCTTGTAGTCCTCTTACACCTCTTCAATCTTATTTGGGCATAAGGAGTTCTTCCCCAGCTGTGGAAATCTGCCATTGTTCTCCCTTTCTGCAAACCGGGTACTACAGGACATGATGCCTCCCACTATCGTCCCATCGCTCTTACTAGTGCAGTTTGCAAAGTGATGGAACGTCTCGTAAATCGACGTTTAATGTGGTATTTAGAGACACACAACAGTCTCTCCGCTAGTCAATATGGCTTTCGTAAGGGTCGTTCTACCATAGACCCCTTACTACGCTTGGATACGTATGTTCGTATGCCTTTGCGATTAATCACTCAGTTATTGCCATATTTTTTGACCTTGAGAAGGCATATGACACAACTTGGAGGTATAATATTTTGGCCCAGGCCCATTCCTTAGGCCTCCGAGGCAATCTACCATCCTTCCTTAAGAACTTTTTAACTGACAGACATTTCCGTGTTTGAGTCAATAATGTTCTTTCCCCGGACTTCGTCCAAGCGGAAGGTGTCCCTCAGGGATGTGTTCTAAGCACAACACTTTTTCTCCTTGCTATAAATGATTTGGCCTCTGTTCTTCCACCCAATATTTGGTCATCACTCTATGTTGATGACTTCGCTATTGCTTGTGCAGGCGCTGACTGTCATCTTATTGCAGTTTCTCTCCAGTATGCGGTCGACCGTGTTTCCACTTGGGCCACCATGCATGGGTTTAAATTTTCAAGTACCAAAACTCACCAAATTACTTTCACTAGACGCTTGTTATCTCCGATCATCCTTTGTATCTCTATGGCTCCCGTATCCCCAAACGTGATACAGTCAGGTTTCTAGGCCTTCTCTTTGACCATAGGTTATCCTGGAAACCTAACATTACCTCTCTGAAGGCAACTTGTCACAGCCGGCTAAACCTTCTTAAAACCCTTGCTCATCTTTCCTGGGGAGCTGATCGTCGAACTCTGCTTCGCCTACATTCCGCCCTCGTTTTATCGAAACTCGATTATGGTGACCAGATTTATTCCGCGGCCTCTCCTGCTACTCTCTCTAGCCTTAACTCTATCCATCACCAAGGATTACGTTTGTGCCTTGGTGCTTTTCGCTCCTCCCCTGTTGAGAGCCTCTATACAGAAGCGAATGTTCCATCCTTGTCTGATCGCCGTGATGCCCATTGCCATCGCTACTATGTACGCTCTCACGATCTACACAATCCTTCCATTTATAGAATTGTCACCGATATTAGTAGACATTCTTTATTCGTTCGCCGCCCCTGTTTGCTCTGTCCCTTTTCTCTTCGCCTACATTCACTCCTGTCTTCCCTTCAGTTACCACCTTTATATGTTCATGTAGCATCTCACTTGTCCCTACCCCCCTGGGAAGTTCCAGCTGTTCGGGTCTGTTCTTTCTCACTCCCTTGCTCGAAAGCTCAACTGCCTACGGTGGCTTCCCGCTCTCTTTTTCTTGATCACTTCCACTCCCATTCTCATGCCACCGGTGTGTACACAGATGGCTCTAAGTCTTCAGATGGTGTCGGATTCGCAGCAGTGTTTCCGGACAGTGTCGTGCGGGGGCATTTACTATCTTCAGCTAGCATTTTTACTGCTGAACTGTATGCCATTCTTGCAGCACTTATTCGTATCGCATCTATGCCTGTGTCATCATTTGTAGTAGTCTCAGACTCCCTTAGTGCTCTACAGGCTATACGAAAATTTGATACATCTCATCCCCTAGTTCTCCGTATCCAACTTTGGCTACGCCGTATCTCTACCAAACATAAAGATATTGTTTTTTGTTGGGTCCCTGGTCATGTCGACGTACCGGGGAATGAACAGGCAGACACTGCTGCGCGGTCAGCAGTACATGACCTACCAATTTCCTATCGAGGTGTTCCATTTCTGGACTATTTTGCTGCAATAGCTACCCACCTTCGCACCCGTTGGCAACAACGTTGGTCAACTCTGCTCGGTAACAAACTTCATTCTATTAAACCGAGCATAGGTTACTGGCCGTCTTCTTGTCATCAGTGCCGAGGTTGGGAGACCACTCTCTCCCGCCTTCGCATTGGCCACACTCGTCTTACTCATGGGTATCTCATGGAGAGGCACCCTGTTCCTCTCTGTGAGCAGTGTCAAGTTCCAGTATTGATTAGCCACATTCTGTTAGACTGCCCTCTCTATCAACGAGCACGCAGAATTTACCTCCATCGTCCTCTTCGTTCTACTACTCTCTCTTTACCTTCCCTTCTTGCTGATGGACCCTCCTTTAATCCTGACTCTCTCATTGACTTCTTGACAACGACTGATTTACTCCACAAACTCTGATGATACTTTTCGCTCTCCCCTCAGCCCTTTCTAGTTCAGTCTCTTGCTGCCCTTTACCCTTTCACCATCCACTACCCCGCTGTTATCCGTAACCTATTACTCATCCATCTCCCTTTTGCCACCTGGTGCCCTCGCTTCCTTCCTGCCCTGCAGCGCAGTATAGTCCTTGTGGCTTAGCGCTTCTTTTAGATTATAATAATAATAATAATAATAGGTGTCAGCACCATCATGCCACAAATATAGTGACAATGCAAAATGTAAAACTCAACTGGACATGCATCACTTACTCACCTACTCATGGTCATCCTCGACTATTGATTGGCTGAAAAAACTTGGTTTTCCCTCTCATAGGAACAGGACACAGAACACAAAATAAAAGCATATATATATATATATATATATAAATGTGTACAGGAAGATATAAACAGGGTTTTCCAGTGGGCAGTGGAGAACATCATGACATTCAATGGTGATAAGTTCCAGCTGCTTAGATATGGAAAGAATGAAGAACTCAAAAGGAGCACTGTATACAAAATTCAAGAGGGTCATCAAATAGAACGTAAGGGACACATAAAAGACCTAGGAATAATTATGTCAGCGGACCTTTCTTTTAAAGACCACAACAAGACAAAGATCATGACAGCCAGAAAACAAGGGAAATAATGCTGATGGTGACACTCTTCAAATCGTTAGTGCTCCCTCACTTAGAATGTTGCTCAGTGCTGATGGCCCCATTCAAAGCAGAAGAAATTTGAGGTGGAACAAATACATAGATAGTTTATGGCTCACATTGAGCCAGTAAAGCACCTAAACTACTGGGAACGCCTGCAAGTCTTGAACATGTGCTCATTGGAGTGGACGAGAGAGAGGTACATGATAATATATACCTGGGAAGTACTTGAGGGCTTGGTCCCAAATATGCACACTGCCATAATATACTAGAGTGAGAGATATGGGAGGAAGTATAAAATAAACCAAGTGAGGAGCAGGGGTGCAGTGGGGACATTAAGAGAGCACTGTATCAACATCCTGTGTCCCAGACTATTCAACATCTTAACAGAAGATATCAAAAACACTGCTGGAACCAGTGTAGAAGCCTTCAAGCGGAAACTGGACAAGTATCTTCACCAGGTGCCAGATCAACCAGGCTGTGATGGATATGTGGGGCAGCAGGCCTCCAGCAGCAACAGTCTGGTTGACCAGGCAAGCACCAGATGAGCCTGCCCCATGGCCGGGCTCAGAAAGTAGATAAACTCTCGAAACTCTTCAAAAGTAAGGTATAAGGTATGGAGAAAAAAAAACTTCATACTGGGAGGGGAAAAAAAGGGGGGGGGCAGTGTTGAAACATCATGATCCAAGGCAGTGATCCTCATAGGCATCATTGCCTTGGATGCCACACCTGCCTTGATGTCAGGTGTGACATCATAAGGCGATGTCATGGGCTGACATCGTGAGGTGACGTCAGGGCAGATGTCCTAGAGTGAAGTCAAGGCAGATGTCCTGGAGTGATGCCAGGCAAACTTCTTGGGGTGATGCTGGGCAGACTTCCTGGACGACATCGAGCAGATGTCCTGAGGATAAGTTGTGAGGAGATGTCGGGCAGATATCCTGGGGTGATGTCGCGAGGTGATGTCCTAGGTGACATGGGGCAAATGTTTTGGGGTGACAATAGCAAATGTCGTATGTGACATCAGGCAGACGTTCTGGGTGATGTCAGGCAGCATGGTGGCATAAGGCAATAGACAACAAGTGGCTTGAACATCTGGCTTGGTAACCCATGTAGCTCACTCAACATGGTTTGTAGATCCATGTGGCTTGGAGATCCATGTGGCCTTATCCTCACGTGGCTTTGTGGTCCACATGACTTCAAGTGACCTCGAGCACTCGGATACACAGCTCTGGCAAGGAATTCTTACTGAATTCACAGAGAAAACAGCAGAGAGGGAGTGAGTAGCAGTGAGTTATACAGTGGACCCTTGACCAGCGATATTAATCCTTTCCTGAGAGCTCATCGTTAAATCGAAATTATCGTTAGTCAAGTTAATTTTCCCCATAAGAAATAATGGAAATCAAATTAATCCGTGCAAGACACCCAAAAGTTGAAAAAAATTTGTTACCACATAAAATATTAATTTTAATACAAAAACTGAAGAAGACATGCACAGTTACATGACACTTACCTTTATTGAAGATCTGGTTGATGATTGATGGGGTGGGAGGAGGGGAGAGTGTTGATGGTGTTAGTGTTTAGAAGGGGAATTCCCTTCCATTAGGACTTGAGGTGGCAAGTTCTTTTTCGGGGTTACTTCCCTTCTTCTTTTAATGTCACTAGGACCAGCTTGAGTCACTGGACCTCTGTCGCACAACATATCTGTCCATAGAGGCCTGTACCTCCCGTTCCTTTATGACATTCCTATAGTGTTTCACAACATTGCCAGTGTCACAATTAAACACTTGTTCAGGTTTTAATTCTTCACTGTCTATGTACTCCTTGAATTCCTGCACATATTTTTCAGCTGCTTTTTGGTCCAAACTGGCATCCTCACCATGCCTTATCACACTATGTATGCCACTACGATTCTTAAATCTCTCAAACCAACCTTCGCTGGCCTTAAATTCACTCACATCACCACTAGTTGCTTGCATTTTTCTAATTAAATCCTCATGCAACTTCCTAGCCTTTTCACATATAATCGCTTGAGAGATGCTATCTCCTGCTATCTGTTTTTCATTTATCCACACCAATAACAGTCACTCAACATTTTCTATCACTTGCGATCTCAGTTTCAAAAACATAGTTGCACCTTTGGCAAGAACAGCTTCTTGATTGCCATTTTCTTGGCCACAATAGTAGCGATGGTTGATTGGGGTTTTGTGTACAACCTGGCCAGCTCGGAGACACGCACTCCACTTTCATACTTAGCAATGATCTCTTTATTCATATCCATAGTAATTCTCACCCTTTTTGCTGTAGGGTTGGCACTAGAAGCTTTCTTGGCACCCATGGTGACTTATTTTGCAGGTGCAATCACTAAAAAGGCTGTGATAACATGAAATGTTCGATTGTATGCTTGGAAGCGACTGCGGTGGCTGGCTGGCTTTTAAACACTGGCCAGAAGTGGACGCATCTCTTTCGTCCCCCTCTACTTTGGTACAGTCCATTACTGTCCCAATCTTTACTCACCCTCCTCCTTCTACCTCCAATATGGTCTCCCATACATCTTTGAATTCAGAAACACATGAAGCCATTTCAGAATATATTGCAGAGACTAAACCTTCAATGGACACTGATTCACCTCCTGTTCCTTCTCTTCCCTCTCCTCCATCTTCACAACTCCATTATTCACAACGCTCAATTCCTTCGCTGCTTGAACATCTTCCAATGCCACCACACGTTGACTTTTCTAACCCCTCTAGTCCGTAGGTGCCCTTCCCTATGGATTCCTGGTATTTTCTTCATTGCCAGTCATGGCCTATTTACAGTGGAATATCCGCGGCCTCAGTGGTAATCGGTGTGAGCTTCAGATGTTGCTTTCCAGGTTTTCCCCTGTTGGTGCTTGCTTACAAGAACCAAAATTACACTCAGCTGTTTTCCAACCTATCTCAGGCTATAATTTATTGTATTCTTCGGATCCTTTCTCAGATGGACCTTTAATGAAAGTGCCCTTCTTCTACGCAATGATATTCCATACTGTCAACTATTTGTCCACACCTCGCTGCATTACACTGCAGCCCGTATCCACTTGAATAAGTGGTTTACAATATGTTCTTTATATCTTCTCCTTCTCGAGCATTTTCTATCCCAGATTTTGCCTTTCTAGTTTCATCCTTACCACCACCACTTCTGTTACTTGGTGATTTTAATGCCCACCATTTTCTCTGGGGGGGGGTCTCATTGTGACTCACGTGGCATCCAGTTGGAGGCTTTTCTCGCCTCTCACCCCCTCCATGTTTTAAATACGGGTGCTCCCAGCCATTTTGATCTTCGTACTCATACTTGCATTGATCTGTCAGTCTGCTCTTCCTCAACTGCACTAGACTTCACCTGGTCTGTTCTACCAGACCTTACATGACAGTGATCATATTCCAATCATTCATACTTCTCCTTCATTTTCACCACCTTTCTGTAGCCCTCTCTTGCAATTTGATCTGACAAATAGGACCTTTACTCGTAACTCACTGCTTTTAGTGAGGTTCCTTCTTCATCCTCCATTGATGAGCTCCTACACCTCTTCTCAAAGTCAGTTTATACTGCGGCTTCTCATTCCATACCCCAAACCTCAGGCAGGCATTCTCAGAAGTGTGCGCCTTGGTGGTCTCCTGCTTGTGCTCATGCAGTACATTTGAAATGTGCTGCATGGGGCAGGTACTGATACAATAGAACCAATGAGAGACTTCTTGATTTTAAGCAGAAGCGTGCAATCACTCGCTGTATCATTCGTGATGCTAAACGCACTTGCTGGCGAGACTATGTTTCCACCATCACCTCTTGCTTCCTCTATGAGTGCAGTTTTGATAAAAGTGAGGAAATTGAGTGGTAAATACTCTCCTGACCGGCTCCTGTTCTATGGGTCGTCAGTATTGATGTAGCAAACCCTCTTGACGTTGCTGTTGAAATTGGCACTCATCTGGTACGTATTTCCTGGGGGCTCCATCTATGCCCCTCGTTTCTTTCCTCAAAGTCTGCCACAGAGTTAGTACCCTTGGACTTTTCTTTTCTCAGAGAAGAACAGTATAATGTGCCTTTTACACTTCAGGAACTGGAGGCAACACTCTCAGCTTGCCGATCATTCAGCAGCTGGGCCTGATGACATTCATATTCGTATGTTACAACATTTACATCAGTCAGCCTTGTAGTCCTCTTACACCTCTTCAATCTTATTTGGGCACAAGGAATTCTTCCCCAGCTGTGGAAATCTGCCATTGTTCTCCCTTTCCACAAGCCGGGTACTACAGGACATGATGCCTCCCACTATTGTCCCATCGCTGTCACTAGTGCAGTTTGCAAAGTGATGGAACATCTGGTAAATCGACGCTTAATGTGGTATTTATAGACACACAACAGTCTCTCCGCTAGTCAATATGGCTTTCGTAAGGGCCGTTCTACCATAGACCTCTTACTACGCTTGGATACGTATGTTTGTAATGCCTTTGCGAATAATCACTCAGTTATTGCCATATTTTTTGACCTTGAGAAGGCATATGACACAACCTGGAGGTATAATATTTTGGCCCAAGCCCACTCCTTAGGCCTCCGAGACAGACTACCATCCTTCCTTAAAAACTTTTTAACTGACAGACACTTCTGTGTTCGAGTCAATAATGTGCTTTCCCTGGACTTCGTCCAAACTGAAGGTGTCCCTCAGGGATGTGATCTGAGCACAACACTTTTTCTCCTTGCTATAAATGATTTGGCCTCTGTTCTTCCACCAATATTTGGTCATCACTCTATGTTGATGACTTCGCTATTGCTTGTGCAGGTGCTGACTGTCATCTCATTGCAGTTTCCCTCCAGCATGCGGTTGACAGTGTTTCCACTTGTGCCACCACGCATGGGTTTAAATTTTCCAGTACAAAAACTCGCCAAATTACTTTCACTAGACGCTCTGTCATCTATGATCATCCTTTGTATCTCTATGGCTCCTGTATCCCCGAACGTGATGCAGTCAGGATTCTAGGCCTTCTCTTTGACCGTAGGTTATCCTGGAAACCTACATTACCTCTCTGAAGGCAACTTGTCACATCTGGCTAAACCTTCTTAAAACCCTTGCTCATCTTTCCTGTGAGCTAATCGTCGAACTCTTCTTCACTATATTCAGCCCTCATTTTATTGAAACTCGATTATGGTGACCAGATTTATTCAGCGGCCTCTCCTGTACTCTCTCTAGCCTTAACCCCATCCATCACCAAGGATTACATTTATCCCTTGGTGCTTTTTGCTCTTCCCCTGTTGAGAGCCTCTATGCAGAAGCGAATGTTCCATCCTTGTCTCATAGCCATGATGCCCATTGCCTTTGCTACTATGTACACTCTCATGATCTCCACAATCCTTCCATTTATAGTATGGTCACCGATATTAGTAGACATTCTTTATTTTTTTTCGCCGCCCCTGTTTACTCCTACCCTTTTCTCTTCGCTTACATTCGCTCTTGTCTTCCCTTCAGTTACCACCTTTATATGTTCATGTAGCATCTCACTTTTCCCTACCCCCCGGGGAAGTTCCAACTGTTCGGGTCTGTTCTTTCTCACTCCCTTGCTCGAAAGCCCTACTGCCTATGGTGGCTTCCTGCTCCCCTTTTTCTTGATCACTTCCACTCTCATTCTCATGCCATTGCTGTATACACAGATGGCTCTAAGTCTTCATACGGCGTCGGATTCACAGCAGTGTTTCCGGACAGCGTCGTGCGTGGGCATTTTACTATCTTCGGCTAGCATTTTTACTACTGAATTGTATACCATTCTTGCAGCACTTATTCGTATCACATCTATGCCTGTGTCATCATTGTTGTAGTCTCAGACTCCCTTAGTGCTCTACAGGCTGTACGAAAATTTGATACATTTCACCCCCTAGTTCTTTGTATCCAACTTTGGCTACGCTGTATCTCTACCAATCATAAAGATATTGTTTTTTGTTGGGTCCCTGGTCATGTCGACGTACAGGGCAATGAACAGGCAGACACTGCTGCGCGGTCAGCAGTACATGACCTACCAATTTCCTATAGAGGTGTTCCATTTCTGGACTATTTTGCTACAATAGCTACCCACCTTCACACCCATTGGCAACAACGTTGGTCAACTCTGCTTGGTAACAAACTTCATTCTATTAAACCGAGCATAGGTTACTTGCCGTCTTCTTGTCATCATTGCCGAGGTTGGGAGACCTCTCTCTCCCGCCTTTACATTGGCCACACTCGTCTTACTCATGGGTATCTCATGGAGAGGCACCCTGTTCCTCTCTGTGAGCAGTGTCAAGTTCCAGTATTGATTAACCACATTCTGTTAGACTTCCCTCTCTATCAACGAGCACGCAGAATTTATCTCCAATGTCATCTTCGTTCTACTACTCTCTCTTTACCTTCCCTTCTTGCTGATGGACCCTCCTTTAATCCTGACTCTCTCATTGACTTCTTGACAATGACTGATTTACTCCACAAACTCTGATGATGATGCCTTTCGCACTCCCATCAGCCCTTTCTAGGTCAGTCTCTTGCTGCCCTTTACTCTTTCACCATCCACTACCCCACTGTTATCCATAACCTATTACTCATCCATCTCCCTTTTGCCACCTGATGCCGTCGCTTCCTTCCTGCCCTGCAGTGCTGTATAGCCCTTGTGGCTTAGCGCTTCTTTTTTATTATAATAATAATCCAGAAACACTGTCGAAGTTTTTTTTTTTTTCTCACGCACTGCGTGCTGCAGGATTTTTTTATATGGTGCACACTGACCACACAGACCCATTCTCTCACATGTGGGCCTACCAGTTTTGTTCTGCTTGATTTGAAACTGCTAGAACTTTTGAGTATGCATGTCAAACATGGTGGCTCATAAGACATATATATATGACCGAAACAGTCAAAGGGCTAAAAAGAAAAACTTTGTTTTTCATTTTATGTCACCTGCTTTGGTAGAATACAGCTGGTTTATTAAAAAACTACATAACCAGCTGTTGCACTTACTGTTACTCATCTTTACATTTGGTTGAAAACCAGCTGAGAAAACATTACATCATTTATAATAAGATCATATTTGTTAAATTTACAGTTGTTGATTAATTTTGTTATCTTTTCTTTTGCAGTTCATCTAAACACAAGAATTATACTTAGTGTCATCATCCAGTACAATGAAAGTGTTATAAGTGGCAGATATACTGGAGAAACTGTGTCAACAATGTGGTAATGGTGACTACATTGTTGTGAATTCTTCCTGAATGTCCAGACTTTAAGGTGACCACATTAATCTGACAATTACAACTACACCTTCAACAACCAGTGAACATAAGTCAACTTACTATAATACTGTACTGATGTTAATATAACACCGTACATGTATTATCAACATGTTTTACACTAAAATTTATTACCTCTTAACAGCTTAATAGCTTACATAAATATTTGTTTATTGTCTTTATAAAATCTAAGTATTGAGTTTTATTAAAGTCTGTAAATTATTTTGTAATATATTTTTTATAGTCTAAAAAATCAGTAATTTATCAACCATTATGAAGTAATAACAAAGGCAACTGAATATGTTATGATAACAGTTTTTGTAAATATAGTACACAGAACTATAAGGTTTAGGAATTATATTTATTGACTGTTGGAAAAAATATTGTAATATATCATCTGTTAATTTCTTCCATTAATGACTGTGGGTAAGATATTATATCATCTATATTGTCCTCTCTACTTCAAGTATTTTATCTTCCATTAATGACTGTGGGTAAGATATTATATCATCTATATTGTCCTCTCTATTTCAAGTATTTTTTCTTCACATTTTCCTTCCATCTTCCTCATTATTGGTAGACGTCTTTATTAACTTACTGACAACATAGAAAATATTTTTTATTATATTTTCCTACATATATTTCAGTAGTGTTTTTTATTATTATCTTTAAGTTTACCTTCCTCAGAAGTGTTCTGTAGTTAACACGTAAACTGTCTACATCCCTCATATTGAAACACCTTCAGTACCAATTTTTATTTATTTTTTTTATATCACACCGGCCGATTCCCACCAAGGCAGGGTGGCCCGAAAAAGAAAAACTTTCACCATCATTCACTCCATCACTGTCTTGCCAGAAGGGTGCTTTACACTACAGTTTTTAAACTGCAACATTAACACCCCTCCTTCAGAGTGCAGGCACTGTACTTCCCATCTCCAGGACTCAAGTCCGGCCTGCCGGTTTCCCTGAATCCCTTCATAAATGTTTACTTTGCTCACACTCCAACAGCACGTCAAGTATTAAAAACCATTTGTCTCCATTCACTCCTATCAAACACGCTCACGCATGCCTGCTGGAAGTCCAAGCCCCTCGCACAACAAAACCTCCTTTACCCCCTCCCTCCAACCCTTCCTAGGCCGACCCCTACCCCGCCTTCCTTTCCACTACAGACTGATACACTCTTGAAGTCATTCTGTTTCGCTCCATTCTCTCTACATGTCGAACCACCTCAACAACCCTTCCTCAGCCCTCTGGACAACAGTTTTGGTAATCCCGCACCTCCTCCTAACTTCCAAACTACGAATTCTCTGCATTATATTCACACCACACATTGCCCTCAGACATGACATCTCCACTGCCTCCAGCCTTCTCCTCGCTGCAACATTCATCACCCACGCTTCACACCCATATAAGAGCGTTGGTAAAACTATACTCTCATACATTCCCCTCTTTGCCTCCAAGGACAAAGTTCTTTGTCTCCACAGACTCCTAAGTGCACCACTCACTCTTTTTCCCTCATCAATTCTATGATTCACCTCATCTTTCATAGACCCATCCGCTGACACGTCCACTCCCAAATATCTGAATACGTTCACCTCCTCCATACTCCTCCCTCCAATCTGATATTCAATTTTTCATCACCTAATCTTTTTGTTATCCTCATAAACCTTACTCTTTCCGTATTCACCTTAATTTTTTCTTTTGAAACCCCCTACCAAATTACCCACCAATTCTGAAAACTTCTTTTTCAGTTTCCCAAGAGCACAGTGTCCAGAAAAGAGCAGCTGTGACACTCCCTTTGTGTGTGATTCTTTATTTTTAACCCCCCCTTTCCCAAGCCCCTGATTTACTCTCTTACAACCCTCTATAAAATATTAAAAAACCCCGGGTACATACCACCCTTGTCTCCCCTACTTTTACTGGAAAAAAATTTTCCCTTTTTCCTACATACTCTAATTGAGCCTCACTATCCTCTTTAAAAACCCTTTCATGCTTTAGTAACCTACCTCCTACACCTTCACTTGCAACATCTCCCACTTGCCCCTACCCCACCCTGTATACCCCTTTTTCCAAAACCCAAAAAATCCCAAAAAGACCTCTTTCCCTTATCTAAATATTTTCACTTAAAATTTTCACTGGAAAAAAAGAGAGAAGTTAAGGGGGGGTAAAGCAATAAAAAAAGAGAGCAAATGAGGGTGGGTAGATGTTATCAAAAAAATTTTTGTTGAAAAAAAAAAAGTTTTTCGTACCCAATACGTTTTTTAAAATTTTTTAAATTTTTTTGTCATCTAAAAGGATAAAGAATCTTTTTTAATTTAAAAATGATCCCAAAAAATCAAGTTATGAGGTAGAAGTTGGCAAAATAAAGGAATTTCTTATTTGTTGCTTTTTTTTGGGTCTTTTCATTTTCAAATTTTTTAATATTCCTCACTAAAAAATTTATGCAAAATTTTGTTATTTGACGTTAAAAATTTTCCCCTTTAAGGACTCTAAATTTTGGAAATTTTCCCAAATTTACAATATTTAAAAAAATTTTGGTTTAAAACCCTTGAGGGGTTCCGCCTTTAAAAGTCCCTTTCCACTTTATAAAATAATAATATCTCGAGGCTTTAATACAACACTTTTTTTTCATTATAATCCTTCTTACACACAAAAATTCTTTGTTTTTTTGTCTTGGATCTTATTACCTAAAATGATAATTTCTGTCTTTTTTAAAGGTTTTTTTCCCCCCTTTTTTTCCTGTTTTAGGTAATTTTTTCTAGTTTTTCTTTGGTGCTTTTAAAACAGTAAAACAAACCAAAATAGACTAAAATTTTATTTTAATTAAAAACACAAGATAAAAGTTACTGTTCCCATCTGCCCTGTGGGCGGATTTTTTTTTATATGTGCACACTCCCCAACAAAACACTTTTTTTGTCAGACAAAATTTTTGCTCGGAAATTTTAAGGCATTGTGAATTAAAATGGTATAGTGAACACTGCATGATGTATAATATGCAGATATTAAAGGTGTGGTTTTGTTATGTATAATTTTTGATAGTGCTGTTTTTTATTATTTACCAATGATGTGTCAGCTGGTTTGTATCTCTATGTTGATGTTTTAATGTATTATTCATGATGTGTGGTAGTTTTGAATACACTCTTTTGATGCAGTTTTTCAACAAACAAAAAGAGTCAAATATTAAAGAAAGGATATTTAACTTGATTATTTACAGTTTATATAATAAAAAAACACTTATAATATATTCAATTAAAAATTTTTTAGACTTGTACAAAAACTTTTCTCCTTTCATTTATTTAGAGTTTATATTAATTGTAAAAAAAAAAAAAGTTTGGTTTTTATTTTCATGTAATTGGTAAAAAATTTTCTTTTAAATTTAAAGAAAAATTAAAAAATGTTCTTTAAATTTAAAAAAAAATTTTAATCATAAAATAATTTGAACAAAAATCAAAAGAAATAATTGTTAAAAAAAAACAAAAGAAAAAATGCTTTTTACAATTTATTTTAGGGAAATTTTAAATAAATGTAATATGCAAGAGTTTTATAAACAAAATTTAACAGCTAAATTCATTTTAAAGTGACTTGACGGTAAGTCAAAAAAGCATGTATGAAATTCCTTCAGTAATACACTTATCAGTGTAGTTTTTTAGAAAATTTTCTGTAAATCAAGTGTGATTAACTGAGAGTTCTTTTTCAAGAAAAAACCTATCAGTGTTCAGAGTGTTTGAAAGACTTTAAAAAAAAATCACATTTAAAAACTCACATGAGTTTCATTCACAAAAAAAACCTTATCAGTGTTCAGAGTGTTTGAAAAACTTTTTTAAAAAAAATTTTATTTACTAAAACACTGATGTTCTTCACAAAAAACCATTTTTGATGTTCAGAGTGTTTGAAAGACTTTAAACAAAAAAACATATTTAAAAGAAAATGAAAGCTCATTTACAAGAAAACCTTTCATTTTTCAGATTGTTTGAAAGACTTTAACAAAAAACAATTAGTTTTAAAAAACATGAAATCTTCACAAGAAAAAAATATCGGGTTTAGGTTTTGAAAGACTTTAAAAAAAATCACATTTAATGAACACAGGGAAATTCATTCACAAGAAAAACCATATCAGTGTTCAGATTGTTTTTAAAGACTTTAAAAAAAATTAATTTAGTAAAACACAGAAAAACTCTTCACAAAAAAAAAAACCTATCAGGTTTTGTGTTTTTAAAACTTTAAACAAAAATCAAATTTAATAAGAACCCCGAGGTTCATTCACAAGAAAAAATTATCAGTGTTTTAGGTGTTTGAAAGACTTAAAACAAAAATCACATTTAAAAAAACAATGAGAGTTCATCACAAGAAAAACCATATCGTGTCGAGTGTATAAAGACTTTTCAAAAAGTCAAGTTTGTAAAAACATGAGAGTTTATTCACAAGAAAACCCTTATCATGTTCAAGTGTTTTTTAAAGATTTAAAAAAAAAATCACATTTAAAAACAATGGGTTCATTCACAAGAAAAACCCTATCAGTCCGAGGTTTGAAAATTTTCACAAAAGTCAAGTTTAGTAAACCATGAGAGTTTATTTACAAAAAAACCTTTCATGTTTTAGAGTGTTTTTAAAAAAATTTTAAAAAAAAATCAATTTAAAAAGAAAACAGAGAGTTATTCACAAAAAAAAACCATATCGTGTTCAGATTGTTTGAAAGACTTCAAACAAAAAATTAATTTTGTAAAAACATGAAAGTCTTTCCAAGAAAAACCCTTTAGTGTTTAGTTTTTGGGAAAAACTTTTAAAAAAAAAATAAATTTAATAAGACACATGAGTGTTCACACAAAAAAAACCTTATCAGTGTTTAGAGTGTTTTTAAAGACTTTAAACAAAAATCACATTTTTAAAAGAAAACATGAGAGTTCATTCACAAAAAAAAACCAATCAGTGTCAGAGTGTTGAAAGACTTTTCAAAAAAATCAAGTTTAGGAAAAAACAAGGAGTTCATTCACAAAAAAACCTTATCGGTTCAGGTGTTTTAAAGACTTTGATGTAAAAACAAATGTGATAAAAACATGAGAGTTCATTCAAAGAAAAACCTATCATGCTCAGAGTGTTTGAAAGGGCTTTTCCAAAAGTCAAATTTTTAAACACAGAGGTTCATTCACAAGAAAAAACCTTTTCAGTGTTCAGAGTTTTGAAAGACCTTTCATGTAAAAACAAATGTAATAAGACACATGAGAGTTCATTACAAGAAAAACCATATCAGTGTTCAGATGTTTGAAAGATTTTTACAAAAAAAACATTTAATAAAAAACTGATGTTTATTCATAAGGTAAACCATTCAGTGTTCAGGGTTTGAAAGCCTTTCCTCTAAATCAAATTATTAAGATACATGAGGTTGTTCACAAAAAAATTCAAACAATGTTTATGTTTTTCAAATATCAAAATTTTTTTCACAAAAATCCCTCTTCAAGGGGGGCTCCTTGGGTGGTGAAGAGGGTTTTTGGCTAGGAAATTTAAACCCGCAGTCCCTTTTTCAACCCAAACCCAATTAACCCCCCCAAACCACCCCCCCCCCCCCCCCCCCCCCCCCCCCCCCCCCCCCCCCCCCCCCCCCCCCCCCCCCCCCCCCCCCCCCCCCCCTTCCCTTTTCCCCACCTTTTTTCCCCTTTTTTTTCTTTCTTCCTCTCACTTTTTTTTGCCCATCCCCTTAAATTTTCCTTGGGATTTTTTCCCCCACCGGGGGTTTTTTTTTTAAAACCCCCCATTTTTCCCCCTTTTCCTCTTTTTCCCTTGCTTTTTTGCCAATTTTTCTTTTTTCCCTTGTTTTCTTGCTTCATATGTTTCCCCTTCAACTTCCTTTGCAGTGGCATAGTTTGCTGTGGAATCTGGATCACCTGGGGATGTCCCGATCCCTCTCCGGTGTCACGGAGGGGCTTTGGGTGTCTTTCGGGCGACGGGTGTATCTCTGGAAGCCACCTTTTGGATTCCAGGGGTGGTGGCTGAAGAAGGTATGCTTTGTGGTGGATATCCGGCCGCCCTCTCTTTTGTCTACAGAGGTAGCTCGGCAGATGTGAGGTTTGCTATCCCAGATTGCTGGTTTTCTGGCATGAAAGATAGGGTATGGCACGGGTTCCATGCTGCATCTTCGCTACTTGCGGTGCTGAGGTCCTCTTGGGCATGGAGGGAGATTTCTGGCTCTTTCATTCCTCCTTGGAACTATCCCTCCCCACTCCCCCCCTTTTTTATTTGTTTTTTTATTTTTATTTTCTTTCTTTCTTTTTTTTTTTCTTAAAAACAAAAAGGAAGAAGTAACCTAACCATGGAGTACCCGATCCATGACCCAGCTACCCCCGGGCCCCTTATTGTTACCGTGCCCCATTCTGACCTCTCCTCATCTTTTGGCCACTCTTTCGACATTTCTAAGGCCTCTGTACCTCTTGCTGGTGCTGTTTCATCACCTACATCATGTGCCGGGTTTCGAATGACTCCTTCGATTTGTCTGGCCTCTGCTCTCCTTTGACTATGCTTCCGGCCCTCTTCAAGGGGGGCTCCTTGTTGTGGTGATGAGGCTCTTTTGTCTGAGGAATTAGATCTGTCAGTCTCCTTCCTCAGACTGAACCTAATTACCCCCAATCCCCCCTTCCCTATCCCATCCTCCCCATCCTCCCCTTTTTCCTTTCCTCCTCCTCCTCCCCACCCCTCCCTTTTGCCCTTCCTTTTTGGCATTTAGGATTTTTTCCCACAGGCACGCTAGTTCCTAGGTAGGGGAAAGGGTACCGGGGTCCATCCCATTCTGTTGAGGTTCTTGGCGGTGGCGTAGTTTGCCATGGAATCTGGATTGCCTGGGGATGTCCCGATCCCTCTCCGGTAACCCAGAGGGTGGCTTTGGGTGTCTCTCGGCGACGGTTGTATCTCTGGAAGCCACCTTTTGGATTCTAGGGGTGGTGGCCGAAGGAGGTATGCTTTGTGGTGGATATCCAGCCGCCCTCTCTTTTGTCCACCGAGGTAGCTCGGCAAATGTGAGGTTACTATCCCGGACTGCTGGTTTACTGGCATGATGGGTAGGGTATGGCACGGGTTCCATGCTGCATCTATGGTACTTGCAGTGCTGAGGTCCTCTTGGGCATGGAGGGAGATTTCTGGCTCTTTCATTCCTCCTAGGAACTATCCCTCCCTAGTCCCCCCTTTTTTATTCTTTTTTTATTTTTATTTTCTTTTCTTTCTTTTTTTTCTTAAAAACAAAAAGTAAGAAGTAACCTAACCATGGAGTACCCGATCCATGACCCAGGTACCCCCGGGCCCCTTATTGTTACCGTGCCCCATTCTGACCTCTCCTCATCTTTTGGCCACTCTTTCGACATTTCTAAGGCTTCTGTACCTCTTGCTGGTGCTGTTTCGTCACCTACATCATGTGCCGGGGTTTCGAATGACTCCTTCGATTTGTCTGGCCTCTGCTCTCCTTTGACTATGCTTCCGGCCCTCTTCAAGGGGGCTCCTTGTTGTGGTGAAGAGGCTCTTTGTCTGAGGAATTAGATCTGTCAGTCTCCTTCCTCAGACTGAACCTAATTACCCCCAATCCCCCTTCCCTATCCCATCCTCCCCATCCTCCCCTTTTTCCTTTCCTCCTCCTCCTCCCCACCCCTCCCTTTTGCCCTTCCTTTTTGGCATTTAGGATTTTTTCCCACAGGCACGCTAGTTCCTAGGTAGGGGAAAGGGTACCGGGGTCCATCCCATTCTGTTGAGGTTCTTGGCGGTGGCGTAGTTTGCCATGGAATCTGGATTGCCTGGGGATGTCCCGATCCCTCTCCGGTAACCCAGAGGGTGGCTTTGGGTGTCTCTCGGCGACGGTTGTATCTCTGGAAGCCACCTTTTGGATTCTGGGGGTGGTGGCCGAAGGAGGTATGCTTTGTGGTGGATATCCAGCCGCCCTCTCTTTTGTCCACCGAGGTAGCTCGGCAAATGTGAGGTTACTATCCCGGACTGCTGGTTTACTGCATGATGGGTAGGTATGGCACGGGTTCCATGCTGCATCTATGGTACTTGCAGTGCTGAGGTCCTCTTGGGCATGGGGGGAGATTTCTGGCTCTTTCATTCCTCCTAGGAACTATCCCTCCCTAGTCCCCCCTTTTTTATTCTTTTTTTATTTTTATTTTCTTTTCTTTCTTTTTTTTTCTTAAAAACAAAAAGTAAGAAGTAACCTAACCATGGAGTACCCGATCCATGACCCAGCTACCCCCGGGCCCCTTATTGTTACCGTGCCCCATTCTGACCTCTCCTCATCTTTTGGCCACTCTTTCGACATTTCTAAGGCTTCTGTACCTCTTGCTGGTGCTGTTTCGTCACCTACATCATGTGCCGGGGTTTCGAATGACTCCTTCGATTTGTCTGGCCTCTGCTCTCCTTTGACTATGCTTCCGGCCCTCTTCAAGGGGGGCTCCTTGTTGTGGTGAAGAGGCTCTTTGTCTGAGGAATTAGATCTGTCAGTCTCCTTCCTCAGACTGAACCTAATTACCCCCCAATCCCCCCTTCCCTATCCCATCCTCCCCATCCTCCCCTTTTTCCTTTCCTCCTCCTCCTCCCCACCCCTCCCTTTTGCCCTTCCTTTTTGGCATTTAGGATTTTTTCCCACAGGCACGCTAGTTCCTAGGTAGGGGAAAGGGTACCGGGGTCCATCCCATTCTGTTGAGGTTCTTGGCGGTGGCGTAGTTTGCCATGGAATCTGGATTGCCTGGGGATGTCCCGATCCCTCTCCGGTAACCCAGAGGGTGGCTTTGGGTGTCTCTCGGGCGACGGTTGTATCTCTGGAAGCCACCTTTTGGATTCTGGGGGTGGTGGCCGAAGGAGGTATGCTTTGTGGTGGATATCCAGCCGCCCTCTCTTTTGTCCACTGAGGTAGCTCGGCAAATGTGAGGTTACTATCCCGGACTGCTGGTTTACTGGCATGATGGGTAGGGTATGGCACGGGTTCCATGCTGCATCTATGGTACTTGCAGTGCTGAGGTCCTCTGGGTGTGGAGGGAGATTTCTGGCCTTTTCATTCCTCCTAGGAACTATCCCTCCCTGGTCTCCCCTTTTTTATTCTTCTTTTTTATTTTTATTTTCTTTTCTTCTTTCTTTTTTTTTTTCTTAAACACTAAAAGAAAGAAGTAACCTAACCATGGCAACCCTAGTCCATGAACCTGCTACCCCCGGGACCCTTCTTGATACCGCACCCCGTTCTGTCCCCACCTCATCTTTGGACCAATCTTCGACACTCCTCATGCCTCTGTACCTCTTGCCAGTGCTGTTTCCTCACCTGCTTCAGGTACTGAGGTCTCGACTGACTCCTTCGATTTATCTCACCTCCGCTCTCCTTTGACTATGCTTCCAGCCTCTCCCTCTACGTTGCGGCAATTTTCGAATCGCCGGCCCGTTCCACGTCGGACCATCTCTGGTCCCACGCCTAATCGCCAACGACATTTACCTGCTGATGATACTTCTCCACCTTCTCATTCTTCTCAGAAAAGATCGACATGTCCTGCGCTCCCTTTCCACGCTCAGTTTCAGAATGCAAAATTGACTAAATTCTTCACTTTAGACCGACTTCCTCTACTGCCTATCTTTCTGACCACAGTATTGGCAAGGCACTCCTATGCCATGTTGGTAAAGATATTTCTTTTCATGCTCTTAAGAGTGGTACAGCATCATCACTGTACAGAATGCTACCAAAGCTCATGATCTTTCTCTTCTTTTCCATATCGATACCGTTCCTGTCACTATTGAAAAACATCATTCCCTCAATTCTTGTAGTGGTACCATCATTCTGCCCCATACCATAGTTCAACAAAATTTCCAGACATGTGGCAATGACATTCTTGAACAGCTGGAACTCCAAGATCTCCCAATCCTCAGGGTAGACACTTAGGTTCTTCCTGCCCGTGGGCGGAGACGATACCCTAGCAATGTGGCTCGTTTAACTTTTGACAGCCGTGAACTCCCATCCTCAGTATATGTAGCAGGACATCGGTTACAAGTTAGAAAGGTGGATCCCTGCACCACAACAGTGTAGAAATTGCTGGCGATTTGGTCATCCAGCTAAATATTGCAGATCTATAGCTGAATGCCCAGTCTGTGGTGCCGATGACAATTCTAATACAGTGGTCCCGTATTTTTTGTAATTAATCCTTTCCTGGAGCCGTTACTATAAATGAAATTTACAATTTACAAATCAATTTTCCCCATAAGAAATAAAGTAAATACAATTAATCCATTCCTGACACCCAGAGTTATTAAAACAAAAAAATTTTTTACATGAAATATACATGTAGTACATAAACAATACAATGGGAAATGATGAATGAAACATTAACAGCATAACACTTACCTTTATTGGAGATTCTTCTTAGTGTATGGAAGACTGGAGGAGGAGAGAGAGTGGATTGTTTATAGTTTGGAAGGGGAATCCCCTTCCAGCAACACCTCAGGTACCAATTGCTTTTCTGGGGTTGCTTGTCTTCTCTGTTTCTTAATGCCACTAGGACCACCTTGAGAGTCAAAGGAGTCCTGTCTGGCAAAATAACTGTGGAGAGAGCTCTGTTTCTGGCGTCTCTTTAACACTTCCCCCTCTTCAAGGGGGGCTCCTTGTCGCGGTGAAGAGGCTATTGGTCTGAGGAATTAGACCTTCGGTCTCCTTCCTCAGATCGAACCTAATTACCCCCAATCCCCCCTTCCCTATCCCATCCTCCCCTTTTTCCTTTCCTCCTCCTTCTCCCCACCCCTCCCTTTTGCCCTTCCTCTTTTTGGCCTTTGGGATTTCTCCCACAGGCGCGCTAGTTCCTAGGTTGGGGAAAGGATACCAGGGTCCATCCCATTCCATTGAGGTTCTTAGCGGTGGCGTAGTTTGTCTTTCAAGACACTGTAGTTCAAGACACACTGTAGCCTTACAAGACACACTACAGTCTTACAAGACACACTACAGTCTTACAAGACACACTTCAGTCTTACAAGACACACTACAGTCTTACAAGACACACTACAGTCTTGCAAGACACACTACAGACTTACAAGACACACTGCAGTCTTACAAGACATACTACAGTCTTACAAGACACACTACAGTCTTACAAGACACACTACAGTCTTACAAGACACACTACAGTCTTACAAGACACACTACAGTCTTACAAGACACACTACAGTCTTACAAGACACACTACAGTCTTACAAGACACTTTACAGTCTTACAAGACACACTATAGTCTTTCAAGACACACTGTAGTTCAAGAGACACTGTAGTCTTACAAGACACACTACAGTCTTGCAAGACACACTACAGACTTACAAGACACACTGCAGTCTTACAAGATACACTACAGTCTTACAAGACACACTACAGTCTTACAAGACACACTACAGTCTTACAAGACACACTACAGTCTTACAAGACACACTACAGTCTTACAAGACACACTACAGTCTTACAAGACACACTACATTCTTACAAGACACACTACAGTCTTACAAGACACACTACAGTCTTACAAGACACTTTACAGTCTTACAAGACACACTATAGTCTTTCAAGACACACTGTAGTTCAAGAGACACTGTAGTCTTACAAGACACACTACAGTCTTACAAGACACACTACAGTCTTAGAAGACACACTACAGTCTTAGAAGACACACTACAGTCTTACAAGACATACTACAGTCTTACATGACATACTACAGTCTTACAAGACACACTACAGTCTTACAAGACACACTAAAGTCTTACAAGACACATTACAGTCTTACAAGACATACTACAGTCTTACAAGACACACTACAGTCTTACAAGACATACTACAGTATTACAAGACACACTTCAGTCTTACAAGACACACTACAGTCTTACAAGACACACTACAGTCTTACAAGACACACTACAGTCTTACAAGACACACTACAGTCTTACAAGACGCACTACAGTCTTACAAGACACGCTACAGACTTACAAGACATACTACAGTCTTACAAGACACACTACAGTCTTACAAGGCACACTATAGTCTTACAAAACACACTACAGTCTTACAAGACACACTAGAGACTTACAAGACATACTACAGTCTTACAAGACACACTACAGTCTTACGAGACACACTACAGTCTTACAAGACACACTACAGTCTTACAAGACACACTACAGTCTTACAAGACACACTACAGTCTTACAAGACACACTACAGTCTTACAAGACATACTACAATCTTACAAGACAGACTACAGTCTTACAAGACATACTACAGTCTTACAAGGCACACTATGGTCTTACAAGACACACTACAGACTTACAAGTCACACTACAGTCTTACAAGACACACTACAGTCTTACAAGACACACTACAGTCTTGCAAGACACACAGCAATCTTACAAGACACACTACAGTCTTACAAGACACACTACAGTCTTAAAAGACAAACTACAGTCTTACAAGACACACTACAGTCTTACAAGACACACTACAGTCTTTCAAGACACTGTAGTTCAAGACACACTGTAGTCTTACAAGACACACTACAGTCTTACAAGACACACTACAGTCTTACAAGACACACTACAGTCTTACAAGACACACTACAGTCTTACAAGACACACTAGAGACTTACAAGACACACTACAGTCTTACAAGACATACTACAGTCTAACAAGACATACTACAGTCTTACAAGACACACTACAGTCTTACAAGACACACTACAGTCTTTCAAGACACACTGTAATCTTACAAGACACACTATAGTCTTGCAAGACACACTACAGTCTTACAAGACACACTGTAGTCTTACAAGACACACTACAGTCTTACAAGACACAACACAGTCTTACAAGACACACTACAGTCTTACAAGATACAAAGCCCTAAACAAGAAAAAACCACTAAACCCCGTCTTAAAAGACACACTATAGTCTTACAAGACACAACAGCCCTTACAAGCACACTTCAGTTTTAAAAAACACACGCAGTCTTACAAGACACACTAATCTTGCAAGACAACTACGACTTACAAGACACACTGCATCTTACAAGACCCATACAGTCTTTCAAGACACACTACAGCCTTACAAGACACCTACATCTTACAAACACACTACAGTCTTACAAGACACACTACAGTCTACAAGACACACTACAGCTTACAAGACTTTTTACAGTCTTACAAGACACACTATAGTTTTTCAAGACACACTGTATTCAAGAGACACTGTAGTCTTACAGGAACACTACAGTCTTACAAGACACACTACAGCTTACAAGACACGCACAGTCTTAGAAGACACAAACATCTTAGAAGACACACTACATCTTAAAAGACACAGTACAGTCTTACAAGACACACTACGCCCTTGAAAACCCACACACAACTTACAAACACACTCAGTCTTACAAGACACACTACAGTTTTTCAAACACACTAAGTCTTACAAGACACACTACAGTCTTACAAGACATTCTACAGTCTACAAACACCTAAGTCTTACGACACACTACGTCTTCAAGCACTGTATTTTAAGACCACTTAGTCTTACAAGACACACACAGCTTACAAGACACACACATTTTAAAAAAACAACACTTCAGTCTTAAAAACACACTACAGCTTACAAGACACACTACAGTCTTACAAGACACACAAAAAGCCTTTCAAGACACTGTAGTTAAGAAAAACCTGTAGCCTTAAAGACACACTAAAGTTTAAAGACATCCTACAGTCTTACAAGACATACACAGTCTTACAAGGCCAACAGTCAAAAAAGACACACTACAGTCTTCAAGACATACACAGTTTTTTAAAAACACACACATTCTTACAAAGACACACTACATCTTACAAACCACACAGTTTTTTCAAGACACTGAGTTCAAGACACACTGTATTTTTTTACAAACACACTACGCCCTTAAAAAGACACACACACTTACAAGACCACTACAGTCTTACAAGACACACTACAGCTTACAAGACACAAACAGTCTTACAAGACACAAAAACAGCTTACAAACACCACGTCTTACAAGACACACTACAGTCTTACAAGACCCACAGTTTTACAAGACACACTACAGCCCTAAAAACACCTACATCTTACAAGACACACTACAGCTTACAAGACAACTACAGTCTTACAAGACACACAACAGTATTACAAGACACACTACATCTTACAAAACACACTACAATACAAACACACTACAGCTTACGAGACAAACTGCAGTTTTTCAAACACACTAAAATCTTACAAGACACCAATAGTCTTAAAAGACACACTAAAGCTTACAAGACACCTCAGTCTTAAAAGACACACACAGTCTTACAAGACCACAAACGTCTTGAAAGATACACTACCGTCTTACAAGACACACACAGTCTTACAAATCACACACAGTTTTACAAAACACACTACAATTTACAAGACATACTACAGCTTACAAGCACACTACATCTTAAAATAATTACAGACTTCCAAACACACACAGTCTTACAAGACATACTACATCTTACAAGACATACTACAGTCTTACAATACCACTAACAGTTTACAAGACACACAAACGGCCCTTACAAACAGACTACAGTTTTACAAGACATGCTACGTCTTACAAGACACACTACAGTCTTAAATACACACTACATCTTACAAGACAAAAACAGTCTTACAAGACACACAAACAGTCTTACAAGACACACACAGTCTACGAACACACTATTCTTACAACCACACTACAGTCTTTCAAACACTGTTTTTTCAAGACACACGTAGTGTTACAAGACACACTACATCTTACAAACACACTACAGTTTTACAAGACAACACGTCTTAAAAGACACCTACGTCTTGCAAGACACACTAAAAAATTTACAAGACACACTGCAGTCTAAAAGAAAAACACTCATCTTACAAGACACATTGAAAGTCTTACAAACCACTAATCTTAAAAGACCACTACGTCTTACAACACACTACAGTCCTTACAAGACACACTACAGTCTTACAAACACACAAAAGTCTTTCAAGACACGATTCAAGACACACTGTAGTCTTACAAGACACACTAAGCTTACAAGACACACACAGTTTTACAAGGCCACTAAGTTTTAAAAAACCACTAAGTTTTACAAACACATAAGACTTACAAGACATACTACGTCTTACAAGACACACTACATTTTACGAGACAAATACAGTCTTACAAGACACACTAAGGTTTTAAAGACCACAAGATTTACAAGACATACACGTCTACAAGACACACACAGCTTACGAACACACTACGTCTTACAAGGCACACTATAGTCTTACAAACACAATACATCTTACAAGACACACTAAGACTTACAAGACATACTACAGCTTCAAGAAAAACCTAAGTTACAGACACACTAGTTTTACAAGACACATACAGTTTTACAAGACACACTAGAGCTTACAAGACATACAACAGTTTACAAAAACACTACGTCTTACGAAAACACACTACAGTCTTACAAGACACACACAGCCCCTTACAAGACACACACAGCTTGCAAACCACTAAAGAATTACAAGACACACTGCAGTTTTAAAAGACACACTACATCTTACAAGACACACTATACCCTTACAAGACACACTAAGTCTTACAAACACACTACAGCCCTTTACAAGACACACTACGCCCCTTTACAAGACACATACAGCTTACAAACACACTACAGTTTTTCAAGACGCTGTAGTTCAAACACACGTGTCTACAAGACACACTACGCCCTACAGACAACAACATCTACAAGGCACACTATAGTCTTAAAAAACACACTCATTTTTACAAGACCACTAAGACTTAAAAGACATCTACATCTTAAAAGACACACACACTTACGAGACACATTACGTCTTACAAGACACACTCGTCTTACAAGACCACTAGAGATTTACAAGACATACTACAGTCTTACAAACACACTAAGTTTTACGAGAACACTACATCTTACAAGACACACTACATCTTACAAGACACACTACGTCTTACAAGACACCTACAGCCTTACAAGACCCCCTACAGTCTTACAAACATCTAAATCTTACAAACAGACTACAGTCTTACAAACATACACAGTTTTAAAAGAAAAACACTACATCTGCAAAGACCACAGCAATCTTACAAGACACACTACAGTCTTACAAGAACACACAGTCTTAAAAGACACACTACGTTTTAAAAAGACACACTACAGCTTAAAAGACAAACTACAGTCTTAAAAACACATACAGTCTTACAAGACACACTACAGTCTTTCAAACACTGTAGTTCAAGACCACGAGTCTTACAGACACACTCAGTCTTACAAGACACACTCACTTACAAGACCCTACAGTTTTACAAGACACACTACAGTCTTACAAGACACAAAAGGATTTACAAGACACCTACAGTCTTACAAGACATCTACGTCTAACAAGAATCTAAGTCTTAAAGACACACACAGTCTTACAAGGCACACTACAGTTTTTTCAAGACACAATGTAATCTTACAAGACACACTATATTTTGCAAACCATACAGTCTTACAAACACACTGTATCTTACAAGAAACCACAGTTTTAAAAGACAAAAACACAGTCTTACAAACCACTACAGTCTTACAAATACACACGCTACAAGACAAACTACAGTCTTACAAGAATACTACATCTTACAAACACACTCAGTCGTAAAAGACACCACAGTATTAAAAGACACACACAGCCCTTACGAGACAAACGCAGTCTTACAAGACACACTAAGTCTTACAAACACACATAGTCTTACAAACACACTAAAGTCTACAAGACACACACATCTTAAAAGCACACTACCTTACAAACGCACTACGGGCTTGAAAGATACACACCGCTTACAAAAACACACAATCTTACAAATCCACACAGTCTTACAAAACACACTCATTTTTACAAGACAACTAAACCCCTTACAAACACACTACAGTCTTACAAGATACATTACAGACTTCCAAAACACACAGTCTTACAAGACAACTACATTTTTACAAGACATACTAGAGCTTACAATACACACACAGTCTTTACAAGACACCTAGGTCTACAAGACGACTACAGTCTTACAAGACATGCTACAGTCTTACAAACACACTACAGTTTTCAATCACACACAGCTTACAAGACAAAAACAGTCTTAAAAACACACACAGCTTACAAGACACACTACAGTTTTACTAACACACTACATTTTTACAAAACCACACATTTTTCAAGACACTGAGTTCAAACACACGTATCTTCAAGCACACACAGTCTTACAAGACCACTACATCTTAAAAAGACACACTTTAGTTTTACAAGACACACTACAGTCTACAAGCCACTCAGTCTTGCCAGACACACTAAAAGAATTACAATACACAACTGACAGCTTTACAAGAACACACTACAGTCTTACAAGACACACTATAGTCTTACAAACACACTACAGTCTTACAAAGACACAAACATTCTTACAAACCACACAACCAGTACATACAAACACACTACAGTCGTACATGATCACACTCCAGGTCTTTCAAGACACTGTATACAAGGACACAGCCCTGTATTCTACAAGACACAACTACAGTCTTACAAGACACACAACATCTACAAGGCACCTATAGTCTACAAAAACAACTACAGTCTTAACAAGAACTCTAGAGACTTACAAGACATACTACAGTCTTACCAGACACACAACAGTCTAACGAGACACACAAAAGTCTTAACAAGACACACTACCGTTCAATACAAGACACACTAGAGACTACAAGACATACTACAGTCGTACAAACACACTACAAGTCTTACGAGCCACACTACAGTCTTACAAGAACACCACCTACAGTCCCTTACAAGACACACTACAGACTTACTAGACACACTACAGTCTTATACAAGACACCTACAGTCTTACAAAGACATACTACAATCCTTACAAGCAAGACAACAGTCTTACAAGACATAACTACAGTTCTTAACAAGACAACACTACAGTCCTTGCAAGACACACAGCAAATCTTAACAAGACACACTACAGTCTTTACAAGACACACTACAGTCTTACAAGACACACTACAGTCTACAAGACACACTACAGTCTTAAAAGACAAACTAACTGTCCTTACAAGACCACAACAGTCCTTACAAGACACACTACAGTCTTTCAAGACACGGTATACAAGACACACTGTAGTTTTACAAGGACACACTACAGTCTTACAAGACACACTACAGTCTTACAAGACACACTACAGTTTACAAGACACACTAACAGTCTTACACAGACACACTAGAGATTATTACAAGACACAACTACAGTCTTACAAGACATACTACAGTCTATACAACGAGAAACATACACAGTCTTACAAGACACACTACAGTCCTTACAAGACACACTACATCTTTTTCAAGACACAATGTAATCTTACAAGACACACTATAGTCTTGCAAGACACACTACAGTCTAACAAGACACACTGAATTGTCTTTACAAGACACACTACAGTCTTACCAAGACAAACACAGTCCTTACAAGACACACTACAGTCTTACAGATACACTACTGTCCTTACAAGACCAACACAGCTTACAAGACATACTAACAGATCTTACAAGACACACTACAGTCGTACACAAGACACACTACAGTCCAACAAGAACACACCTATAGTCTTACAAGACACACTACAGTCTTCCAAACAAACTATAGTCTTTCAAGACACACTACAGTCTTACAAGACAATACTACAGTCTTGCAAGAACAACACTACAGTCTTTCAGACACACTACAGTCTACAAACACACTAGAGACTTACAAGACATACTACAGTCTACATGACATACAAAAGTCTTACAAGACAACACTACAGTCTTACAAGACACACTAAAGTCTTACAAGACGCACTACAGTCTTCAAACATACTAACAGTCTACAAGACACACTACAGTCTACAAGACACACCACCGTCTACAAGACACACTACAGTCTTACAAGACACACACAGTCTTACAAAGACCCACTATAGTCTTACCAGATACGCAACGTCCGTAGAAGACACAGTAAAGTCTTACAAGAATACACTACAGTCTTACAAGAACAAAACTAACAGCCTTACAAGACATACTGTCAGTCTTACAAGACACACTACAGTCTTACAAGACACACTACAGTCTAACAAGACACACTATAGTCTTACAAGACACACTACAGTCTTTCCAAGACATAACTACAGTCATTCAGACACACTACAGTCCTACAAGACACACTACAGTCTGCAAGACACACTAACAACCGTACAAGACCAACTAACAGTCTAACAAGACAAACACAGTCTACAAGACACACTACCGTCTTACAAGACAAACACAGGGGTCTTACAAGACACACTACAGTCTACAAGGCACACTATCACAGTCATAAAAAGACAAACTACAGCTTACAAACACACTACAGTCTTACAAGACACACTACAGTCTTTACAAGACACTGGTAGTTCAAGACACACAGAGTTTTTTTACAAGACAAACTACAGTCTTACAGACACACTAACAGTCTACAAGACACACTACAGTCTTACAAGACAACACTACCGTCTTACAAGACACACTAGAGATTTACAAGACACTCTACAGTCTCCAAGACATACTACAGTCCCTACCAAACATACTATCAGTCTTACAAGACACACTACAGTCTACAAGACACACTACAGTCCTTTTCTAGACACAATGTTCATCTTACAAACACACTTATCTTGCAAGACACACTACAGTCGTACAAGACACAACACTGTAGACTAACAAGTACACACTACAGTCTTACAAGACACAACACAGTCTTACAAGACACACTACATCTTAGACAAGATACACAACTGTCATAACAAGACAAACTACAGTCTTAAACAAGACATAACTACAGTCTTACAAGACACAACTAACGTCGTCCAAGACACACTACAGTCTAACAAGACACACTAATTCTTACAAGAACACACTACAGTCTTCCAAGACATACAATAGGTCTTTCAAGACACACTACAGTCTTACAAACATCTACAGTCTTGCAAGACACACTTCTCTTACAAGACACACTACAGTCTTACAAGACACACAAGAGACTTACAAGACATACTACAGTCATACATGACCATACTAAGTCTTACAGACACCACACATCTACAAGACACACTAAAGTCCTCCAAGACGCACTACAGTCATACAAGACAAACTACAGCCTTACAAGAAAGACACACTACAGTCTTACAAACAACACCAACAGTCATACAAACACACTACATCCCTTTACAAGACCACTACAGTCTTACAAGACACACCTAAGTCTTACAAGATAACACCAACAGTCTTAGAAGACACAGTAAAGTCTTACAAGATACACTACTGTCTACAAATCAAACTACAATAACTACAGCCTTACAGACAACTGCAGTCTTACAAGACACACTACAGTCTTACAGACACACTACAGCCTAACAAGACATCACTATAGTCTTACAAGACCACTACAAGTCCTTCAAGACATACTACATCTCTCAAACACACACAGTCTTACAAGACACACTACAGACTTGCAAGCCACACACTACAGTCCTTAACAAGAACCTACTACAGTCTAACAAGACATACTACAGTTCCATACAAGACACACTACAGTCCTTCACAAGACACACTAACAGTCTACACGACACACTATAGTCTTAACAAGACACGCAACCCAGTCTTACAAGACCCACTAAAGTCTTACAAGATACACTACTGTCCTAACAGACAAACCACAGTCCTTACAAGACCTACTAACAGTCGTAACAAGACACCACTACAGTCTTACAAAACACACTACATCTAACCAGACCACACTATAGTCTTACAAGACACACTCCAGTCTCCAAGACATACTACAGTCTTCCAAGACACACTACAGTCCTTACAAGACACACTATGTCTTGCAAGACACTCTACAATCTTACAAACACACTACAGTCTTACAAGACCAAACTAGAGACTTACAAGACACACTACATCTTACAATACATACTACAGTCTAACAAGACATACTAACAGTCTTACAAAGACACACTACAGACTTACCAAAGACACACAACAGTCCCTTACAAGCCACACTACACATCATAAAAGCACACAGAGTCTTGCAAGACAACACTACTGTCTTAAAAGACCTCACTCTACAGCCTTACAAGACACCAACAAGTCCTTAAAAGACACACCTACAGTTCTTACAAGACACACACTACAGTCTTTTCAGACACTGTAGTTCAAGACACAAGGCCACTGTAGTCTTACAAGACACACTACAGTCTTACAAGACACACTACAGTCTTACCAAGAACACAGATCAGTCTTACAGAACACACTTACAGTCCTGACAAGACACACTACAGTCTTGCAAGACACACTACAGACTTACAGACACACTGCAGGATCTTGCAAGACAGCACTACAGACTTACAAGACACAAAAGTCCTTACAAGACACACTAACAGCCTATCAAGACACTGAAGGTTCAAGACACAACTGAAGCCTTACAAGACACACACAATCTTACAAGACAATACAACAGTCTTACAAGACATGACAATACACAGTCTTACAAGGCACACAACAGTCATACAGAAAGACACCTAACGGTCTACAAGACATACTACAGTCTTTACCAGACACTCTACATCTTACAAGACACACTACAGTCTTACAAGACACACTACAGCCTTTCAAGACACTGTAGTTCAAGACACACTGTAGCCTTACAAGACACACTACAGTCTTACAAGACACACTACAGTCTTACAAGACAAACTACAGTTTTACAAGACACACTACAGTCTTACAAGACACACTACAGTATTACAAGACACACTACAGTCTTACGAGACAAACTGCAGTCTTACAAGACACACTACAGTCTTACAAGACACACTATAGTCTTACAAGACACACTACAGTCTTACAAGACACACTTCAGTCTTACAAGACACACTGCAGTCTTACAAGACACACTACAGTCTTGCAAGACACACTACAGACTTACAAGACACACTGCAGTCTTACAAGACACACTACAGTCTTTCAAGACACACTACAGTCTTACAAGACACACTACAGTCTTACAAGACACACTACAGTCTTACAAGACACACTACAGTCTTACAAGACACACTACAGTCTTACAAGACTCTTTACAGTCTTACAAGACACACTATAGTCTTTCAAGACACACTGTAGTTCAAGAGACACTGTAGTCTTACAGGACACACTACAGTCTTACAAGACACACTACAGTCTTACAAGACACGCTACAGTCTTAGAAGACACATTACAGTCTTAGAAGACACACTACGTCTTTACAAGACACCAAAGTC
>NC_069471.1:355711-388211 GCF_026875155.1 Cherax quadricarinatus
TTGTGTGCTTGTAAGACTGTAGTGTGTCTTGTAAGACTGTAGTGTGTCTTGTAAGACTGTAGTGTGTCTTGTAAGACTGTTGTGTGTCTTGTAAGACTGTAGTGTGTCTTGTAAGACTACAGTGTCTCTTGAACTACAGTGTGTCTTGAAAGACTATAGTGTGTCTAGTAAGACTGTAGTGTGTCTTGTAAGACTGTAGTGTGTCTTGTAAGACTGTAGTGTGTCTTGTTAGACTGTAGTGTGTCTTGTAAGACTCTAGTGTGTCTTGTAAGACTGTAGAGTGTCTTGTAAGACTGTAGTGTGTCTTGTAAGACTGTAGTGTGTCTTGTAAGACTGCAGTGTGTCTAGTAAGTCTATAGTGTGTCTTGCAAGACTGTAGTGTGTCTTATAAGACTGTAGTGTGTCTTGTAAGACTGAAGTGTGTCTTGTAAGACTGTAGTGTGTCTTGTAAGACTGTAGTGTGTCTTGTAAGACTACAGTGTGTCTTGAACTAGAGTGTCTTGAAAGACTGTAGTGTGTCTTGTAAGACTGTAGTGTGTCTTGCAAGACTGTAGTGTGTCTTGTAAGGCTGTAGTGTGTCTTGTAAGACTATAGTGTCTCTTGTAAGACTGTAGTGTGGCTTGTAATAATGTAGTGTGTCTTGTAAGACAGTAGTGTGTCTTGCAATTCTCTAGTGTGTCTTGTAAGACTGTAGTGTGTCTTGTAAGACTATAGTGTGTCTTGTAAGACTGTAGTGTGTCTTGTAAGACTGTAGCATGTCTTGTAAGACTGTATTCTGTCTTGTAAGACTGCAGTGTATCTTGTAAGACTGTAGTGTGTCTTGTAAGACTGTAGTGTGTCTTGTAAGACTGTAGTGTGTCTTGTAAGACTGTAGTGTGTCTTGTAGAACTGTATTGTGTCTTGTAAGACTGTAGTGTGTCTTGTAAGACTGTAGTGTGTCTTGTAAGACTGTAGCATGTCTTGTAAGACTGTAGTCTGTCTTGTAAGACTGTAGTGTGTCTTGTAAGACTGTAGTGTGTCTTGTAAGACTGTAGTATGTCTTGTAAGTCTCCAGTGTGTCTTGTAAGACTGTAGTGCGTCTTGTAAGACTGTAGTGTGTCTTGTAAGACTGTAGTATGTCTTGTAAGACTGTAGTGTGTCTTGTAAGACTATAGTGTGTCTTGTAAGACTGCAGTGTGTCTTGTAAAACTGTAGTGTGTCTTGTAACACTGTAGTATGTCTTGTAAGACTGTAGCGTGTCTTGTAAGACTGTAGTATGTCTTGTAAGACTGAAGTGTATCTTGTAAGACTGTAGTGTGTTTTGTAAGACTGCAGTGTGTCTTGTAAGACTGTTGTATGTTTTGTAAGACTGTAGTGTGTCTTGTAAGACTGTAGTGTGTCTTGCAAGACTGTAGTATGTCTTGTAAGACTGTAGTGTGTCTTGAAAGACTGTAGTATGTCTTGGAAGACTGTAGTGTGTCTTGTAAGACTATAGTGGGTCTTGTTAGACTGTAGTATGTCTCGTAAGACTGTAGCGTGTCTTGTAAGACTGTAGTATGTCTTGTAAGACTGAAGTGTATCTTGTAAGACTGTAGTGTGTTTTGTAAGACTGCAGTGTGTCTTGTAAGACTGTTGTATGTTTTGTAAGACTGTAGTGTGTCTTGTAAGACTGTAGTGTGTCTTGCAAGACTGTAGTATGTCTTGTAAGACTGTAGTGTGTCTTGAAAGACTGTAGTGTGTCTTGTAAGACTGTAGTGTGTCTTGTAAGACTGTAGTGTGTCTTGTTAAGACTGTAGTGTGTCTTGTAAGGACTGTGGTGTGTCTAGTAAGACTGTAGTGTGTCTTGAAAAGACTGGAGTGCGTCTTGCAAGACTGTAGTGTGTTTTGTAAGGACTTGTAGTGTGTCTTGTAAGACTGTAGTGTGTCTTGTAAGACTATAGTTATGTCTTGAAGTCTCTAGTGTGTTTGTAAGACTTGTTAAGTGCGTCTGTAAGACTGTAGTGTGTCTTGTAAGACTGTTAGTCTGTCTGTAAGGACTGTAGGTGTTCTTGTAAGACTGTAGTATGTGACTTGTAAGATGCAGTGGTTTGTAATTCTATAGTGTGTCTTGTAAGACTGTAGTGTGTTCTTGTGAGACTGTTTAGTGTGTCTGGTAAGACTATAGTATGATCTTGTAGACTATAGTGTGGTTTTGTAAGACTATAGTGTGTCTTTGTAAGACTGTAAGTAGTGTGTCTCTTGTTAAGACTGTAGTATATCTGGTAAGTATCTAGTGTGTCTTTAAGAAGTGGTGCGTTTGTAAAGACTGTAGTGTGTCTTGTTAGGGGACGGTAGTCTGTCTTGTTTAAGCTGTAGTGTGTCTTGTAAGACTTGTAGTGTGTCATTGAGAGACTGTAGTATGTCTTGGAAAGACTATGTGTGTCTGTAAGACTGTAGTGTGTCTTGTAGATGTTGTATGTGTTGTAAGACTGTAGTGTGTCTAGTAAAGACTGTAGTGTTGTCTTGCAAGACTGTAGTATGTTCTTGTAAAGACTGTAGTGAGTCTTGAAAGGAATGTTAGTTTCGTCTTGGAAGACTGTTAGTGTGTCGTGTAGTGACCGTAGTGTCCTTGTAAGACTGTTAGATGTCTTGTAAGGACTGTAGTCTGCTTGTAAGCTGTAGTGTGTTTGTTAGACTTGTAGTGTGTCTGTAAGACTGTAGTATGTCTTGTAAGACTGTAGTGTGTCTTTTAAGGACTGTTGTGTTTTTGTCTTTAAGACTGTAGTGGGTCTTGTAAGCAATGTAGTGTGTCTTGTAAGACTAGTATGTCTTGTAAGTCTCTTGTGGGTCTTGTAGGACTTGTAGTGTGTTTGTAAGACTATAGTGTGTCTTGTAAGACTGTTGTGTGTCTTGTAAGAATGTAGTAGGTCTGTAGTCTTGTAGTGTGTCTTGTAAGGACTGTAGTGCGTCTTGCCAGGACTGCTGTGTGTCTTGTAAGACTATAGTAGTGTCTTGTAGTCTGTACTGTGTTTTGTCAAGACTGATAGTGTGGTCTTGTAAGACTGTAGATGGGTTCTTGTAAGACTGGTGGATGTGTCTTGTACGACTGTTGTGTGTTCTTGTATGACTGTAGTATGTCTTGTATGACTGTAGTGTGTCTTGTAAGATTCAGGTGTCTTGAAAAGACTGTAGTGAAGTCTTGTAAGACTGTTATGTAGTCATGTTTATGACTGTAGTATGTCTTGCTAGATGTAGTGTGTCTTGTAAAGACTGTAGTGTGTCTTGCAAGACTGTAGTATGTTTGTAAGACTAGTAGTGTGTCTTGAAAGACTGTAGTGTGTCATGGCCAGACTGTAGTGTGTCTGTAAGACCGTAGTTGTGCCTTTGTAGACTGTTGTATTCTTTGTAAAGGATGTAGTCTGTCTTGTAAGTCTGTAGTGTGTATGTTGATGTAGTGTGTTCTTGTTAAAGACTGTAGTATGTTTCTTGTAAGGCTGTGGTGTCTTTTAAGACTGTGTGTGTCTTGTAAGACTGTAGTGTGTCTTTTAAGACTGTTGTGTGTTTTTATTCTTGTTAAGACTGTAGTGTGACTTGTAAGTATGTAGTGTGTCATTGTAGACTGTGGTGATGCCTTCGTAAGACTGTAGTGTATCTTGCGTAAGATTGTAGTGTGTCTTGCAAGACTGTTAGCTGTGTCTTGTAAGACTGTAGGTGTGTCTTGTAAGACTGTAGGTGTGACTTGTAAGTCTGTAGTGTGGTCTTGTAAGACTGTAGTGCGTCTTGCAAGACTGTTGTGTGTCTTGTAAGACTGTAGTATTCTTGTAAGACTGTACTAGATGTCTTGTAAGACTTTTAGTGTGTCTTGAAGACTGTAGTGTGTCTTGTAAGATTGTAGTATGTTCATGTAGACTGTAGTTATGTCTTGTTAGATAGTGTGTCTTGTTAAGACTGTAGTGTGTCTTATAAGACTGTAGTTTATGTCTTGTAAGACTGTTGTGTGTCTTGTAAGACTTGTAGTGTGTCTTGTTAAGGACTGTAGTGTGTCTTGCAACTGTTAGTATGTCTAGTAAGACTGTAGTGTGGTCTTGAAAGACTGTAGTATGTCTTGAAAGACTGTGTGTGTCTTGTAAGACGTTGTGTGCCTTGTAAGACTGTAGTATTGTCTTGTAAGACTGTTGGTCTGTCTTTGTAAGACTGTAGTGTGTCTTGTTAGACTGTAGGTGTGTTTGTTAAACTGTGTATGGGGGTCTTGTTAGACTGTAGTGTGTCTTTTAAGACTGCAGTGTGTCTTGTAAGACTGTACTGTCGTCTTGTATGAATGTAGTGTGTCTTGTAGGACTGTAGTATGTCTTTTTTAGTCTCTATTTTTTTGTAAGACTGTAGTGTGTTTTGTAAGACTATAGTGTGTCTTGTAAGGATGTAGTGTGTTTGAAAGGACTGTAGTATGTCTTGTAGTCTGTAGTGTGTCTTGTAAGACTGTTTATGTACGTTCTTGCAAGACTGTAGGTGTGTCTTGTAAGACTGTAGTGTGTATTGTAAGAACTGAGTGTGTTTTGTAAGACTGTAGTGTGTCTTGTGTAGACTGTAGTGTGTCTTGTTAAGACTGTGGTGTGTCTTGTAAGACAGTAGTGTGTGTTGTAAGTCTTGTAGTTGTCTTGTAATACTGTAGTTGTGTCTTGTTAAGTCTTTAGTGTGTCTTGAAAGGACTGTTGTGTGTCTTGTACGACTGTTGTATGGCCATGTTAAGATGTAGTATGTCTTGTTAAGGACTGTAGTGTGTCTTGTAAGGACTGTAAGTGTGCCTTCTAAGGACTGTAGTGTGTCTTGTTAAGACTGTAGTGTGTCTTGTAGACTGTGTGTGTCTTGTAAGACTGTAGTGTGTCTTGTAAGACTTTTCAGTGTCTCTTGAACTACAGTGTGTTTTGAAAGACTTTAGTGTGTTCTAGTAAGAACTGTATTGTGTCTTGTAAGACTGTAGTGTGTTTAGTTAGACTGTAGGTGTGTCTTGTTTAAACTGTAGTGTGTCTTGTAAGACTCTAGTGTGTTCTTGTAAGACTGTAGTGTGTTTGTAAGGACTGTAGTGTGTCTTTGTAAGATGTTGTGGTCTTGTAGACTGCAGTGTGTCTAGTAAGGTCTATAGAGTGTCTTGCAGACTGTTAGTGTGTCTTATAAGGACTGTAGTGTGTTCTTGTAAGGGACTGAAGTGTGTCTTGTAAACTGTAGTGTGTCTTGTTAAGACTGATAGTGGTCGTGTAGACTACAGTGTGTTTGAAATTGCGTGCTTGAAAAGACTGTAGTGTGTCTTGTAAGATTGAGTGTGTCTTGCAAGACTGTAGTGTGTCTTGTAAGGCTGTAGTGTGTCTTGTAAGACTATAGTTGTCTCTTGTAAGGACTGTATAGTGTGGATTGTAATAATGTAGTGTTTTGTTAAGTACTGTAGTGTGGCTTGTAATAATGTAGAGTGTCTTGTTAGACAGTAGTGTGTCTTGCTAATTCTCTAGTGTGTCTTGTACAGGACTGTAGTGGGTCTTGTAAGACTTTAGTGTGTCTTGTAAAGACTGTAGTGTGTCTTGTATGGACCTCGTTGCATGTTTGGTAAGGACTGTATTCTGTCTTGTAAGAACTGCAGAGTGTATTTGTATAGACTGTAGTGGTCTTGTAAGACGTTGTTTGTCTTGTAAGACTGTAGTGTGTTCTTGTTAAGACTGTAGTTGTGTCTTGTAGAACTGTATTGTGTATTGTAAGACTGTAGTGTGTCTTGTATGACTGTAGTGTGTCTTCTCTAAGACTGTGCATGTCTTGTATAGACTGTTGTCTTGTCTTGTAAGGACTGTATAGTGTGTCTTGTATGAATGTAGTGTGTCTTGTAAGGACTGTAGTATGTCTTGTAATTCTCCAGTGATGTTCTTGTAAGAACTGTAGTGGTCTCAGTAAGACTGTAGTGTGTCTTTTGTAAATGTAGTATGTCTTGTAAGACTGTAGTGTGTCTTGTAGACTATAGTGTGGTCTTGTAAGGACTGCAGTGTGTCTTGTAAAACTGTAGTGTGTCTTGTAACACTGTAGCTATGTCTTGTAAGATGTAGCGTGTCTTGTAAGACTGTAGTATGTTTGTAGACTGAAGTGTATCTTGTAAGACTGTAGTGTGTTTGTAAGACTGCAGTGTGTCTTGTTAAGACTGTTGTATGTTTTGTAAGACCTTATTGTGTCCTTGTTAGACTGTTAGTAGTGTCTTGCCAAGACTGTAGTATGTCTTGTTAAGGACTGTTGTGTGTCTTGATAGTCTGTTGTATGTCTTGGAAGATGTAGTGTGTCTTGTAAGACTGTACTGTGTTCTTGTAAGACTGTAGTGTGTCTTGTAAGACTGTAGTATGTTCTTGTATGTCTCTATTGTGTCTTGTAAGACTGTAGGTGTGTTTTGTAAGACTATAGTGTGTCTTGTAAGACTGGTAGTGTGTCTTTAAAGACTGTAGTATGTCTTGTAAGTCTGTAGTGGTGTCTTGTAAGACTGTAGTACGTCTTGCAAGACTGTAGTAGTGTTGTATTGTAAGAATGTAGTGTGTCTTGTTAAGACTGTAGTGTGTTTTGTTAGACTGTAGTGGTATTGTAAGACTGTAGTGTGTCTTGTTAAGATTGTGGTGTGTCTTGTAAAGACAGTAGTGTTGTGTTGTAAGGACTGTTAGTAGTTCTTGTTAAGACTGTAGTGTGTCTGTAGACTTCGTGTGTCTGAAAGACTGTAGTGTGTCTTGTAAGACTGTAGTATGTCATGTAGATGTAGTATTGTCTTGTTAAGACTGTAGTGTGTCTTGTAAGACTGTAGTGTGTCTTCTAAGACTGTTTAGTGTGTCTTGTAAGACTGTTAGTGTGTCTTGTAAGAATGTTGTGTGTCTTTGTAAGGACTGTAGTGTGTCTTGTAAGATACAGTGTCTTCTTTGAACTACAGTGTGTCTTGAAAGACTATAGTGTGTCTAGTAAGACTGTAGTGTGTCTTGTATGACTGTAGAATGTGTTTGTAAGACTGTAGTGTGTTTGTTAGACTGTAGTGTGTCTTGTAAGACTCTAGTGTGTCTTGTAAGACTGTAGGAGAAAATTGTAAGACTGTAGTGTGTCTTGTAGGACTGTAGTGTGTCTTGTAAGACTGCGTGTGTTTGTAAGTCTATAGTGTGTCTTGCAATAACTGTAGTGTGTCTTATAAGACTGTAGTTGTGTCTTGTAAGATGAAGTGTGTCTGTAAGACTGTATAGTGTGTCTTGTAGATGTAGTGTGTCTTGTAAGATACCTGTGTAGTCTTGAACTTAGAGTGTCTTGAAAGACTGTAGTGTGTCTGGTAAGGACTGTGTGTGTCTGCAAAGACTGTTTGGGTGTCTTGTAAGGCTGTAGTGTGTCTTGTAGACTTAGTGTCTCTTGTAAGACTGTAGTGTGGTTGTTAATAATGTAGTGTGTCTTGCTAAGGTCAGTAGTGTGTCTTGCATATTCTTTAGTGTGTATTGTAAGACTGTAGTGTGTCTTGTAGAATATAGTGTGTCTTGTTTAAGACTGTAGTGTGGTCTTGGTAAGAACTGCTGCATGTCTTGTAAGACTGTATTCTGTCTTGTAAGACTGCAGTGTTATCATTGTAATGACTGTGTGTGTCTTGTAAGGACTGTAGAGTGTATTGTAAGACTGTAGTGTGTATAGTAAGACTGTTAGTGTGTCTTTGTAGAACTGATATTGTGTCTTGTTAGGACTGTAGTGTAGTGTGTCTTGTTACGAATGTTGTGTGTCTTGTAAGACTGTAGCATGTTTGTAGACTGTTGTCTGTCTTGTAAGACTGTAGTGTGTTGTAAGACTGTTGTGGTTGTCTTGTATGCCTGTTGTAATGTCTTGTTAAGTCTCCGTGTTGTCTTGTAAGACTGTAGTGCGTCTGGTAAGACTGTAGTGTGTCTTGGCATGACTGTGTGTGTCTGTAAGGACTGTAGTGTGTCTTGTAAGACTATAGTGTGTCTTGTAAGACTTGCAGTGTGTCTTGTAAAACTGTAGGCTGTGTCTTGTACCACTGTAGATTTGTCTTGTAAGACTTACGTGTCTTGGAAGGACTGTAGTATGTCTTTTAAGAATGAAGTGTATATTGTAAGGACTGTAGTGTGTTTTGTAAGACTGCAGTGTTGTCTTGTAATAATGTTGTATGTTTTGTAAGACTGTAGTGTGTCTTGTAAGACTGTAGTGGTGTTCTTGCAAGAACTGTAGATGTCTTTGTAAGACTGTGTGTGTCTTGAAGCTGAGTATGTCTTGGAAAGACTGTAGTGTGTCTTTTAAGACAATAGTGGTCATTGTTAGACTGTAGGTTTGTCTCGTAAGACTGTAGCGTGTCTTGTAAGACTGTAGTAGGTCTTGTAAACTGAAGTGTATCTTGTAAGACTGTAGTGTGTTTTGTAGAATGCAGTGTGTCTTGTAAGACTGTTTTATGTTTTGTAAGACTGTAGTGTGTCTTGTTAAGACTGTTAGTGTGTCTTTGCAAGACTGTAGTATGTTTGTAAGACTGATAGTTGTTCTTGAAAGATGTAGTGTGTCTTGTAAGCTGTAGTGTGTCTTGTAAGACTGCAGTGTGTTTGTAATTCTATAGTTGTGTCTTGTAAGACTGTAGTGTGTCTTGTTGAGACTGTAGGTTGTGTCTTGTAAGACTATAGTATGTCTTGTAAGACTATAGTGTGTTTGTAAGACTATAGTGTGTCTTGTAAGACTGGAGGGTGTCTGTAAGGATGTTGTATGTCTTGTTAAGTCTTAGTGTGTCTTCTAAGACTGTAGGCGTCTTGTAAGACTGTTGTGTGTCTTGTAAGACTGTACTCTGTCTTGTAAGAATTGTAGTGTGTCTTGTAAGTCTGTAGTGTGTCTTGAAAGACTGTTCGTATGTTTGGAAATGATGGATGTGTGTATTGTAAGACTGTAGTGTGTCTTGTAAGATGTTGTATGTTTTGTAAGACTGTAGTGTGGTTGTAGAATGTAGTGTGTCTTGCAAGACTGTAGTATGTCTTGTAAGACTGTAGTGTGTCTTGAAAGGTTGTAGTATGTCTTGAAGACTGTAGTGGTGTCTTGTAAGACCGTAGTGTGCTTGTAAGACTGTAGTATGTTCTTGTAAGACTGTGTCTGTTGTAAGACTGTAGTGTGTCTTGTTAGACTGTAGTGTGTCTTGTAAATATTACTGTAGTGTGTCTTGTTAAGACTGTTGTGTGTCTTGCAAGACTATGTGGTGTGTCTTGTACGAATTGTAGTGTGTCTTGTAAGAATGTAGTATGTTCTTGTAAGATGTAGTGTGTCTTGTAAGACTTTAGTGTGTCTTGAAGACTGTAGTGTTGTCTTGTTAGGGACTTGTAGTATGTTGGAGGGGACTGTAGTAATGTCTTGTGGACTGTAGTGTGTCTTGTAAGTCTGTTAGTGGTTTGCAAGATGTAGTATGTCTTGTAAGTCTGTTGTGTGTCTTGAAAGATCTGTAGTGTGTCCTGGCAGACTGTAGTGGTCTTGTAAGACCGTGTGTGCTTGTAATAAGACTGTAGTGTCTTGTAAAGACTGTAGCTCTGTCTTGTAAGACTGTTGTGTGTCTTGTTAGACTGTAGGGTGTCTTGTATGACTGTAGTATGGTCTTGTTAGACAGTAGTGGTGTCTTTTAAGGACTGTAGTGTGTCTTGTAAGACTGTAAGTGTGTTTGTAATAAGACTGTAGATGTGTCTTGTAAGACTGTAGTATGTCTTGTAAGTCTCTAGTGTGTCTTGTACGACTTGTGTGTGTTTTTGTAAAGACGATAGTGTGTCATTGTAAGACTGTGTGCGTTCTTGTAAGACTATTGTTGTCTGTAAGTCTGTAGTGTGTCTTGTAAGGACTGTAGTACGTATTGCAAGACTGTGTGTGTCTTGTAAGACTGTAGTGATGTCTTGTCAGACTGTAGTGTGTTTTGTAAGCCTGTATGTGTGTCTTGAAAGACTGTAGTGTGTCTTGTAAGACTGTGGTCTGGTGTGTCTAGTAACGACTGTAGTGTGTCTTGTAAGACTGTAGTGGTCTTGCAAGACTGTAGTGTGTCTTGTAAGACTGTAGTGTGTCTTGTAAGACTGTAGTGTGTTTTTGTAAGACTGGTAGTGTGTCTTGTAGATGTAGTGTGTCTTGTAAGACGTAGTATGTCTTGTTAAGTCTATAGGTGTCTTGTAAGAATGTAGTGGTCTTGTAAGACTGTAGTGTGTCTTGTAAGACTGTAGTCTGTCTGGTAAGACTGTAGTGTGTCTTGTAAGACTGTAGTGTGTCTTGTAAGACTGCAGTGATGTCTTGTTTAATTCTATAGTGTGTTCTTGTAAGACTCTAGTTTTGTCTGTGAGAACTGTCGTGTGCTTGTAGACTATAGTATGTCTTGTAAGAAATAGTGTGTTGTGGTAAGATATAGTGTGTCTTGTAAGACTGTATGTGTTCTTGTAAGTCTGTAGTATTATCTTGTAAGTCTCTAGTGTTGTTTCTATGTACTGTGGTGCGTCTTGTAAGCTGTAGTGTGTCTTGTAAGACTGTAGTTCTGTCTTGTAAGACTGTAGTGTGTCCTTGTAAGACTGTAGTGGTCTTGAGAGACTGTAGTATGTCTTGGAGCCCACCACACCCCCCCCCCCCCGACTATAGTGTGTCTTGTAAGAATGTTAAGTGTGTCTTGTAAGGACTGTTGTATGTTTTGTAAGACTTGTAGGGTGTCTAGTATAAGACTGTAGTGTGTCTTGCAAGACTTGTAGTATGTCTTGTAAGAATGTTAAGTGCGTCTTTGTAAAGACCGTTAGTGTGCCTTGTAAGACTGCAGTTATGTTTGTGTAAGACTGTAGTATGTCTTGTTAAGACTGTAGCCATGGTCTGTTAGACTGTATTTGTTCTTGTAAGACTGTTAGTATGTCTTGTAAGACTGTAGTTGTTGTTTTTAGACTCTAGTGTGTCTTGTTTAAGACGTTGTGTGTCTTGTAAGACTGTAGTGATGTCTTGTAAGACTGTAGTATATCTTGTAAGTCTCGAGTGTGTTTGTAAGACTGTAGTGTGTTTTGTAAGACTTCAGTGTGTCTTGTAAGACTGTTGTGTGTCTTGTAAGACTGTATAGTATGTCTTGTAAGTCTGTAGGGTGGTCTTGTAAGACTGTTGTGCGTCTGCAAGACTGTAGTGTGTCGTGGTAAGGACTATAGGGTGTCTTGTAAAGGTCTGTACTCTGTTATGTTAGAATGAGTGTGTCTTGTAAGGACTGTAGTTGTGTCTTGTAAGGACTGTGGTGTGTCTTGTACGACTGTAGTGTGTCTTGTAAGACTGTAGTATGTCTTGTAAGACTGTAGTGTGTCTTGTAAGACTTTAGTGTGTCTTGAAGACTGTTGGTGTCTTGTAAGACTGTAGTATGTCATTATACTGTAGTAGTCTTGTAAGACTGTAGTGTGTCTTGTAAGACTGTAGTGCGTCTTGACAAGCTTGTAGTATGTCTTGTAAGACTGTAGTGTGTCTTGAAGACTTGTAGTGTGTCCTGGCAGACTAGTAGTGTGGTACTTGTTGTAAAGACCGTAGTTAGTGTGCCTTGATGCGTTGCCTGTAGTATGTCTTGTAAGACTGAGTCCTGTCTTGTAAGACTGTAGGTGTGTGTCTTGTTAGACTGTTGTGTGTCTGGTAAGACTGTAGTATGTCTTGTAAGCTGTAGTGTGTTCTTTTAGGGATGAGTGTGTCTTGTAAGAATGTAGTGTGTAGTGTGTTCTTGTAAGTCTGTTAGTGTGTATTGAAGACTGTAGTATGTACTTGTAAGTCTCTAGTGTGTCTTGTAAGACTGTAGTGTGTTTTGTAAGACTATAGTGTGTCTTGTAAGTCTGTTGTGCGTCTTGTAAGGGCTATGTATGTCTGTTTATAGTCTGTAGTGTGTCTTGTTAAGACTGTAGTACATAGCTCTCTGCAAGGTCTGTAGGTGTGTCTTGAAGACTGTAGTGTGTCTTGTCAGACTGTAGTGTGTTTTTGTAAGATTGTAGTCGTGTCTTGTAAGGGACTGTAGTGAGTCTTGTAATAAGACCTGTGGTTGTGTCTAGCTAAGACGTAGTGTGTCTTGTAAGACTGTAGTGCGTTCTTGCAAGACTGTAGTGTGTTTTGGTAAGACGTAGTGGTGTCTTGTAAGACTGTATGTGTGTCTTGTAAGACTATAGTATGTCTTGTAAGTCTCTAGTGTGTCTTTAAGACTGTAGTGCGTCTTGTAAGACTGTATAGTTGTCTTGTAAAGACTGTAGTCTGTTTGTAAGACTGTAGTGTGTCTTGTAAGTCTGTTGTGTGACTTGTAAGATGCAGTGTGTCTTGTAATTCTTAGTGTGTCTTGTAAGACTGTAGTTGTCTTGGTTGAGGACTGTAGTGTGTTTGTATGGACTTATAGTATGTCTGTAAGACTATAGTGTGTTTTGTAAGACATTAGTGTGTCTTGTAAGACTGTAGTGTGTCTTGTAAGGTCTGTAGTATATCTTGTAAGTCTCTAGTGTGTCTTCTAAGACTGTGGTGCGTCTTGTAAGACTGTAGTGGTCTTGTAAGACTGTAGTCTGTCTTGTAAGACTGTTTGTGTGTCTTGTAAGACTGTATGTGTATTGAGAGGGACTGTAGTATGTCTTGGGAAGACTATAGTGTTTCTTGTAAGCTTGTAGTGTTGTCTTGTAGATGTTGTATGTTTTGTAAGACGGTAGTGTGTCTCGTAAGAATGTAGTGTGTTCTTGCAAGACCTGTAGTATTGTCTTGTAAGACTTGTAGTGTGTCGAAAGGACTGTAGTATGTCTGGATGACTGTAGTGTGTCTTGGAGGACACGTAGTGTTGCCTTTGTAAGACAGTAGTATGTCTTGTAAGACTGTAGTCTGTCTTGTAAGACGTAGTGTGTCTTGTTAGACTGTTGTGTGTCTTGTAAGACTGTAGTATGCTTGAAGACAGTAGTGTGTCTTTTTAAGGACTGTAGTGTGTCTTGTAAGGACTGTAGTGGTGTCTTGTAAGGACTTGTAGTGTTTGTCTTGTAAGATATAGTATGTCTTGTAAGTCTCTAGTGTGTCTTGTAAGACTGTAGTTGTGTTTTTGTAAGACTATAAGTGTTTTGTAAGATGTTGTGTGTCTTGTAAGACTGTAGTATGTCTTGTAAGTTCTGTAGTGTGTCTGGTAAGGACTGTAGTGGTCTTGCAGACTGCAGTCGGGTTTTTGTAAGACTATAGTGTGTCTAGTAAGTTTGTATGTGTTTGTAAGGACTGGAAGTGTGTCTTGGAAGGACTGTAGTGTGTCTTGTAAGACTGTGGTGTGTCTTGTAGACTGTAGTGTGTCTTGTAAGGTCTGTGTATGTCTTGTAGACTGTAGTGTGTTTGTAAGACTTCAGTGTGTCTTGAAGACTGTAGTGTGTCTTGTAAGACTGTAGTATGGCATGTAAGATGTAGTATGTCTTGTAAGACTGTAGTGTGTCTTGTTAGACTGTAGTGTGTCTTGCAAGACTTGTATAGTATGTCTTGTAAGACTGTAGTGTGTCTGAAAAGAACTGATAGTGTGTCCTGGCAGACTGTATGTGTCTTGTAAGACCGTAGTGTGCCTTGTAAGACTGTAGTATGTCTTGTTGTTAGACTGTAGTCTTTTGTAAGACTGTAGTGTGTACTTGTTAGATGTAGTGTGTCTTGTAAGACTGTAGTATGTCTTGTAAGGCTGTAGGTGTGTCTTTTAAGACTGTAGTGTGTTGTAAGATTACTAGTGTGTCTTTTAAGACGTTGTGTTGTCTTGTAAGGACTGTAGTGTGTCTGGTAAGTCTGTAGTGTGTCTTGTAGCACTGTGTGTGCCTTGTAAGACTTGTAGTGTTATCTTGTAAGATTGTAAGTGTGTCTTGCAAGACTGTAGTGTGGTCTTGTTAAGACTGTAGTGTGTCTTGTAAGATGTGTGTGACTTGTAAGTCTGTAGTGTTTCTTGTATAAGACGGTAGGGCGTCTTGACAAGACTGGAGTGTGTCTTGTAAGACTGTAGTTTTCTTGTAAGACTGTACTGTGTCTGTAAGACTTTAGTGTGTCTTGAAAGACTGTAGTGTTGATGTGTCTTGTAAGACTGTAGTGTGTATTGTATGCCTGTAGTATGTCTTGTAAGTCTCCAGTGTGTCGTGTAAGACTGTAGGGAGTCTTGTAAGACTGTAGTGTGTACTTGTAAGGACTGTAGTTATGTCTTGTAAGGACTGTAGTGTGTCTTGTAAGACTATAGTGTGTCTTGTAATAAGTCTGCAGTGTGTCTTGTAAAATGTAGTGTGTCTTGTAACACTGTAGTATGTCTTTGTAGACTGTTTAGCGTTGTCTTGGTAAGACTGTAGTATGTCTTTGTAAGAACTGATGAAGTGTATCTTTGTAAGACTGTAGTGTGTTTTGTAAGGACTGCAGTGTGTCTTGTGAGACTGTTGTATGGTTTTGTTAAGACTGTAGTGTTGTCTTGTAATAAGACTGTAGTGTGTCTTGCAAGGACTGTAGTATGTCTTGTAAGACTGTAGTTGTGTCTTGAAAGACTGAGTATGTCTTGGAAGTCTGTAGTGCACTATGCTTTTATGACAATAGTTGGGGTCTGTTGACTGTTAGTATGTATCGTAAGACTGTAGCGTTTTGTAAGACTGTAGTATGTCTTGTAAGACTGAAGTGTATCTGTAAGACTGTAGTGTGTTTTTAAGACTGCTGTGTGTCTTGTAAGACTGTTTATGTTTTGTAAGACTGTAGTAGTTGTCTTGTAAGCTGTAGTGTGTCTTGCAAGACTGTAGTAGGTCTTGTTAAGACTTAGTGTGTTCTTGAAAGACATGTAGTTGTGTCTTGTTAAGCAATGTAGTGTGTATTGTAAGACTGCAGTGTGTCGTGTAATGTTCTTTAGTGTGTCTTGTAAGACTGTAGTGTGTCTTGTGAGACTGTAGTGTTGTCTTGTAGACTATTTGTATGTCTTGTGACTATAGTGGTGTTTTGTAAGACTATAGTGTGTCTTGTAAGACTGTAGTGTGTTTGTATGACTGTAGTATGTCTTGTAAGTCCTAGTGTGTCTTCTAAGACTGTAGATGCGTCTTGTAAGACTGTAGTGAGCTCTTGTAGACTGTACTATGTCTTGTAAGGGGACTGTAGTGTGTCTTGTAAGGGACTGTAGTGTGTCTTGATAAGGACTGTGTATGTCTTGGAAGACTGGAGTGTGTCTTGTATGGACCTTTAGTGAGTCTTGTAAGACTGTGTATGTTTTGTAAGACTGTAGTGTGTTCGTACGACTTGTTGTGTGTTTGCAAGATGTTGTATTGTCTTGTAAGACTGTAGTGTGTCTTGAAAGACTTGTAGTAAGTCTTGAAGACTGTAAGTGTGTCTTGTAAGACCGTAGTGTGCCTTGTAAGACTGTAGTATGTCTTGTAAGACTGTAGTCTGTCTTGTAAGATGTAGTGTGTCTTGTTAGACTTGTAGCTGTGTTTGTAAGACTGTAGTGTGTCTTGTAGGACTGTAGTGTGTCTTGCTAAGACTGTGGTGTGTCTTGTACGGACTGGTAGTGTGTCTTGTAACACTGTAGTATGTCTTGTAAGACTGTGTGTGTCTTGTAAGGAACTTTTGTGTGTCTTGAATGACTGTAGTGTGTCTTGTTAAGACTGTAGTATGTCATGTAAGAATGTAGTAGGTCTTGTGAGAATGTAGTGTGTCTTTGTAAGACTGTAGTGGCGTCTTGCAAGACTGTTAGTATGTCTTGTTAAGTCTGTAGTGGGTCTTGATTGATGTAGTGTGATCCTGGCGACTGTAGTGTGTCTTGTAAGCCGTAGTGTGCCTTGTAAGACTGTAGTATGTCTTGTATAGACTGTTGTCTGTCTTGTTAGACTGTTTTAGTGTGTCTTTGTTAGACTTGTAGTGGGTCATGTAAGACTTGTAGTATGTCTTGTAAGACAGTAGTGTGTCTTTTAAGATGTAGTGTGTATTGTAAGACTGTTAGTGTGTCTTGATAAGGTCTGTTGTGTGTCTTGTAAGACTGTATTATGTCTTGTAAAGTCTCTAGTGTGTCTTGTAAGGACTGTCGTGTGTTTTGTAAGACTATAGTGTGTCTTGGAAGAATGTTGTGCGTCTTGTAAGACTATAGTATGTCTTGTAAGTCTGTTGTGTGTTTGTAAGACACTGTAGTTACGTCTTGCAAGATTGTAGTGTGTTTGTAAGCTGTAAGTGTGTCTTGTCTGACTGTAGTGTGTTTTGTAAGAGTGTAGTTGTCTTGTAAGACTGTTGTGTTTCTTGTAAGACTGTGTGTGTCTAGTAAGACTGTGGGTGTCTTTGTAAGACTGTAGTGCGTCTTGCAAGATGTAGTGTGTCTTGTAAAGACTGTAGTGTGTCTTGTAAGACTGTTGTGTGTTTTGTAAGTCTGTAGTGTGTCTTGTAAGACTGTAGTGTGTCTTTGTAGACTGTAGTATGTCTTGTAAGGTCTCTAGGGTCTTGTAAGACTGTAGTGCGTCTTGTAAGACGTAGTGTGTCTTGTAAGACTGGAGTCTGTCTTGTAAGACTGTAGATGGTCTTGTAAGACTTAGTGTGTCTTGTAAGACTGCAGTGTGTCTTGTAATTCTATAGTGTGTCTTGTAAGGAATCTATTGTGTCTTGTGAGGACTTGTAGTGTGTCTTGTAAGACTATTGTATGTCTTGTAAGACTATAGTTGTGTTTTGTAAAAGACTATAGTGTGTCTTGTAGACTGTAGTGAGGCTTGTAAGGACTGTAGTATACTTTATGTCTTAGTGTATGTCTTCTAAGACTGTGGGGTCTTGTAAGAACTGTAGTGATGTCTTGTAAGACTGTGTCTGTCTTGTAAGACTGTAGTGTGTCTTGTAAGATGTAGGTGTCTGAGAGACTGTAGTATGTCTTGGATAGACTATAGTGTGACTTGTAAGACTGTAGTGTGTCTTGAAAGACTGTTGTATGTTTTGTAAGACTGTAGTGTGTCTCGAAGACTGTAGTGTGTCTTGCAAGACTGTAGTATGGTCTTGTAAGACTGTTTAGTGCGTCTTGTAAGACCGTTGTGTGCCTTGTAAGATGTAGTATGTCTTGTAAGTTGTAGTCTTGTCTTTAAGACTGTAGTGTGTCTTGTTAGACTGTAGTGTGTCTTGTAAGACGTAGTATGTCTTGTAAGACTGTTAGTGTGTCTTTTAAGACTCTAGTGTGTCTTGTAAGTCACCTTGTAGTGTGTCTTGTAAGCTGTAGTGTGTTTGTAAGACTTGTAGTATATTTGTACAGGTCCTTAGTGTGTCTTGTAAGGACTGTAGTGTGTTTTTGTTAAGTCTCAGTGTGTCTTGTATGACTGTTGTGTGTCTTGTAAGACTGTAGTTTGTTCTTGTAAGTCTGTAGTGTGTTCTTGTAAGACTTGTAAGTGCGTCTTGCATGACTGTAGGTGTCTGTAAGCTATTGTGTGTCTTGTAAGTCTGTACTCTGTTTTGTAGACTGCAGTGTGTCTTGTTAGGACTGTAGTGTGTCTTTGTAGACTGTGGTGTGTCTGTACGACTGTAGTGTTGTCTTGTAAGACTGTAGTATGTCTTGTAAGACTGTAGTGTGTCTTTGTAAGACTTTAGTGTGTCTTGAAAGACTGTGTGTGTCTTGTAAGATACTGTTAGTTGTCATGTAAGGACTGTTAGTATGTCTTGTAAAGACTGTAGTGTGTCTTGTAAAGACTGTTTAGTGCGTCTTGCAAGACTGTAGTATGTCTTGTAAGACTGTAGTGTGTCTTGAAAGACTTTAGTGTGTCTGGCTGACTTGTGTGTGTCTTGTAAGACCGTTAGTTGTGCCTTGTAAGCCTGTAGTATGGTCTTGTAAGTCAGTAGTTCTGTCTTGTAAGTCTGTAGTGTGTCTTGTTAGACTGCTAGTGTGTCCTTGTAAGACTGTAGTATGTCATGTAAGACTGTAGTGTGTTCTTTTAAGGGATGAGTGTGTCTAGTAAGACTGTTAGTGTGTCTTGTAGACTGTAGTGCTGTCTGTTAAAAGACTGTAGTTTGTCTTGTAAGTCTCTAGTCGTGTCATGTAAGACTGTAGTGTGTTTTGTATGACGATAGTGTGTCCTTGTAAGACTGTTGTGAGTCTTGTAAGACTATAGTATGTCTTGTAAAGTCTGTAGTGTGTCTTGTAAGCTGTAGTACGTCTTGCAAAACTGTAGTGTGTCTTGTAAGACTGTAGTGTGTCTTGTCAGACTGTAGTGATGTTTTGGAAGTTTGTAGTGTGTCTTGTTAAGACTGTAGTGTGTCTTGTAAGGACTGTGGTGTGTCTAGTAAGACTGTAGTGTGTCTTGAAAAGACTGGAGTGCGTCTTGCAAGACTGTAGTGTGTTTTGTAAGGACTTGTAGTGTGTCTTGTAAGACTGTAGTGTGTCTTGTAAGACTATAGTTATGTCTTGAAGTCTCTAGTGTGTTTGTAAGACTTGTTAAGTGCGTCTGTAAGACTGTAGTGTGTCTTGTAAGACTGTTAGTCTGTCTGTAAGGACTGTAGGTGTTCTTGTAAGACTGTAGTATGTGACTTGTAAGATGCAGTGGTTTGTAATTCTATAGTGTGTCTTGTAAGACTGTAGTGTGTTCTTGTGAGACTGTTTAGTGTGTCTGGTAAGACTATAGTATGATCTTGTAGACTATAGTGTGGTTTTGTAAGACTATAGTGTGTCTTTGTAAGACTGTAAGTAGTGTGTCTCTTGTTAAGACTGTAGTATATCTGGTAAGTATCTAGTGTGTCTTTAAGAAGTGGTGCGTTTGTAAAGACTGTAGTGTGTCTTGTTAGGGGACGGTAGTCTGTCTTGTTTAAGCTGTAGTGTGTCTTGTAAGACTTGTAGTGTGTCATTGAGAGACTGTAGTATGTCTTGGAAAGACTATGTGTGTCTGTAAGACTGTAGTGTGTCTTGTAGATGTTGTATGTGTTGTAAGACTGTAGTGTGTCTAGTAAAGACTGTAGTGTTGTCTTGCAAGACTGTAGTATGTTCTTGTAAAGACTGTAGTGAGTCTTGAAAGGAATGTTAGTTTCGTCTTGGAAGACTGTTAGTGTGTCGTGTAGTGACCGTAGTGTCCTTGTAAGACTGTTAGATGTCTTGTAAGGACTGTAGTCTGCTTGTAAGCTGTAGTGTGTTTGTTAGACTTGTAGTGTGTCTGTAAGACTGTAGTATGTCTTGTAAGACTGTAGTGTGTCTTTTAAGGACTGTTGTGTTTTTGTCTTTAAGACTGTAGTGGGTCTTGTAAGCAATGTAGTGTGTCTTGTAAGACTAGTATGTCTTGTAAGTCTCTTGTGGGTCTTGTAGGACTTGTAGTGTGTTTGTAAGACTATAGTGTGTCTTGTAAGACTGTTGTGTGTCTTGTAAGAATGTAGTAGGTCTGTAGTCTTGTAGTGTGTCTTGTAAGGACTGTAGTGCGTCTTGCCAGGACTGCTGTGTGTCTTGTAAGACTATAGTAGTGTCTTGTAGTCTGTACTGTGTTTTGTCAAGACTGATAGTGTGGTCTTGTAAGACTGTAGATGGGTTCTTGTAAGACTGGTGGATGTGTCTTGTACGACTGTTGTGTGTTCTTGTATGACTGTAGTATGTCTTGTATGACTGTAGTGTGTCTTGTAAGATTCAGGTGTCTTGAAAAGACTGTAGTGAAGTCTTGTAAGACTGTTATGTAGTCATGTTTATGACTGTAGTATGTCTTGCTAGATGTAGTGTGTCTTGTAAAGACTGTAGTGTGTCTTGCAAGACTGTAGTATGTTTGTAAGACTAGTAGTGTGTCTTGAAAGACTGTAGTGTGTCATGGCCAGACTGTAGTGTGTCTGTAAGACCGTAGTTGTGCCTTTGTAGACTGTTGTATTCTTTGTAAAGGATGTAGTCTGTCTTGTAAGTCTGTAGTGTGTATGTTGATGTAGTGTGTTCTTGTTAAAGACTGTAGTATGTTTCTTGTAAGGCTGTGGTGTCTTTTAAGACTGTGTGTGTCTTGTAAGACTGTAGTGTGTCTTTTAAGACTGTTGTGTGTTTTTATTCTTGTTAAGACTGTAGTGTGACTTGTAAGTATGTAGTGTGTCATTGTAGACTGTGGTGATGCCTTCGTAAGACTGTAGTGTATCTTGCGTAAGATTGTAGTGTGTCTTGCAAGACTGTTAGCTGTGTCTTGTAAGACTGTAGGTGTGTCTTGTAAGACTGTAGGTGTGACTTGTAAGTCTGTAGTGTGGTCTTGTAAGACTGTAGTGCGTCTTGCAAGACTGTTGTGTGTCTTGTAAGACTGTAGTATTCTTGTAAGACTGTACTAGATGTCTTGTAAGACTTTTAGTGTGTCTTGAAGACTGTAGTGTGTCTTGTAAGATTGTAGTATGTTCATGTAGACTGTAGTTATGTCTTGTTAGATAGTGTGTCTTGTTAAGACTGTAGTGTGTCTTATAAGACTGTAGTTTATGTCTTGTAAGACTGTTGTGTGTCTTGTAAGACTTGTAGTGTGTCTTGTTAAGGACTGTAGTGTGTCTTGCAACTGTTAGTATGTCTAGTAAGACTGTAGTGTGGTCTTGAAAGACTGTAGTATGTCTTGAAAGACTGTGTGTGTCTTGTAAGACGTTGTGTGCCTTGTAAGACTGTAGTATTGTCTTGTAAGACTGTTGGTCTGTCTTTGTAAGACTGTAGTGTGTCTTGTTAGACTGTAGGTGTGTTTGTTAAACTGTGTATGGGGGTCTTGTTAGACTGTAGTGTGTCTTTTAAGACTGCAGTGTGTCTTGTAAGACTGTACTGTCGTCTTGTATGAATGTAGTGTGTCTTGTAGGACTGTAGTATGTCTTTTTTAGTCTCTATTTTTTTGTAAGACTGTAGTGTGTTTTGTAAGACTATAGTGTGTCTTGTAAGGATGTAGTGTGTTTGAAAGGACTGTAGTATGTCTTGTAGTCTGTAGTGTGTCTTGTAAGACTGTTTATGTACGTTCTTGCAAGACTGTAGGTGTGTCTTGTAAGACTGTAGTGTGTATTGTAAGAACTGAGTGTGTTTTGTAAGACTGTAGTGTGTCTTGTGTAGACTGTAGTGTGTCTTGTTAAGACTGTGGTGTGTCTTGTAAGACAGTAGTGTGTGTTGTAAGTCTTGTAGTTGTCTTGTAATACTGTAGTTGTGTCTTGTTAAGTCTTTAGTGTGTCTTGAAAGGACTGTTGTGTGTCTTGTACGACTGTTGTATGGCCATGTTAAGATGTAGTATGTCTTGTTAAGGACTGTAGTGTGTCTTGTAAGGACTGTAAGTGTGCCTTCTAAGGACTGTAGTGTGTCTTGTTAAGACTGTAGTGTGTCTTGTAGACTGTGTGTGTCTTGTAAGACTGTAGTGTGTCTTGTAAGACTTTTCAGTGTCTCTTGAACTACAGTGTGTTTTGAAAGACTTTAGTGTGTTCTAGTAAGAACTGTATTGTGTCTTGTAAGACTGTAGTGTGTTTAGTTAGACTGTAGGTGTGTCTTGTTTAAACTGTAGTGTGTCTTGTAAGACTCTAGTGTGTTCTTGTAAGACTGTAGTGTGTTTGTAAGGACTGTAGTGTGTCTTTGTAAGATGTTGTGGTCTTGTAGACTGCAGTGTGTCTAGTAAGGTCTATAGAGTGTCTTGCAGACTGTTAGTGTGTCTTATAAGGACTGTAGTGTGTTCTTGTAAGGGACTGAAGTGTGTCTTGTAAACTGTAGTGTGTCTTGTTAAGACTGATAGTGGTCGTGTAGACTACAGTGTGTTTGAAATTGCGTGCTTGAAAAGACTGTAGTGTGTCTTGTAAGATTGAGTGTGTCTTGCAAGACTGTAGTGTGTCTTGTAAGGCTGTAGTGTGTCTTGTAAGACTATAGTTGTCTCTTGTAAGGACTGTATAGTGTGGATTGTAATAATGTAGTGTTTTGTTAAGTACTGTAGTGTGGCTTGTAATAATGTAGAGTGTCTTGTTAGACAGTAGTGTGTCTTGCTAATTCTCTAGTGTGTCTTGTACAGGACTGTAGTGGGTCTTGTAAGACTTTAGTGTGTCTTGTAAAGACTGTAGTGTGTCTTGTATGGACCTCGTTGCATGTTTGGTAAGGACTGTATTCTGTCTTGTAAGAACTGCAGAGTGTATTTGTATAGACTGTAGTGGTCTTGTAAGACGTTGTTTGTCTTGTAAGACTGTAGTGTGTTCTTGTTAAGACTGTAGTTGTGTCTTGTAGAACTGTATTGTGTATTGTAAGACTGTAGTGTGTCTTGTATGACTGTAGTGTGTCTTCTCTAAGACTGTGCATGTCTTGTATAGACTGTTGTCTTGTCTTGTAAGGACTGTATAGTGTGTCTTGTATGAATGTAGTGTGTCTTGTAAGGACTGTAGTATGTCTTGTAATTCTCCAGTGATGTTCTTGTAAGAACTGTAGTGGTCTCAGTAAGACTGTAGTGTGTCTTTTGTAAATGTAGTATGTCTTGTAAGACTGTAGTGTGTCTTGTAGACTATAGTGTGGTCTTGTAAGGACTGCAGTGTGTCTTGTAAAACTGTAGTGTGTCTTGTAACACTGTAGCTATGTCTTGTAAGATGTAGCGTGTCTTGTAAGACTGTAGTATGTTTGTAGACTGAAGTGTATCTTGTAAGACTGTAGTGTGTTTGTAAGACTGCAGTGTGTCTTGTTAAGACTGTTGTATGTTTTGTAAGACCTTATTGTGTCCTTGTTAGACTGTTAGTAGTGTCTTGCCAAGACTGTAGTATGTCTTGTTAAGGACTGTTGTGTGTCTTGATAGTCTGTTGTATGTCTTGGAAGATGTAGTGTGTCTTGTAAGACTGTACTGTGTTCTTGTAAGACTGTAGTGTGTCTTGTAAGACTGTAGTATGTTCTTGTATGTCTCTATTGTGTCTTGTAAGACTGTAGGTGTGTTTTGTAAGACTATAGTGTGTCTTGTAAGACTGGTAGTGTGTCTTTAAAGACTGTAGTATGTCTTGTAAGTCTGTAGTGGTGTCTTGTAAGACTGTAGTACGTCTTGCAAGACTGTAGTAGTGTTGTATTGTAAGAATGTAGTGTGTCTTGTTAAGACTGTAGTGTGTTTTGTTAGACTGTAGTGGTATTGTAAGACTGTAGTGTGTCTTGTTAAGATTGTGGTGTGTCTTGTAAAGACAGTAGTGTTGTGTTGTAAGGACTGTTAGTAGTTCTTGTTAAGACTGTAGTGTGTCTGTAGACTTCGTGTGTCTGAAAGACTGTAGTGTGTCTTGTAAGACTGTAGTATGTCATGTAGATGTAGTATTGTCTTGTTAAGACTGTAGTGTGTCTTGTAAGACTGTAGTGTGTCTTCTAAGACTGTTTAGTGTGTCTTGTAAGACTGTTAGTGTGTCTTGTAAGAATGTTGTGTGTCTTTGTAAGGACTGTAGTGTGTCTTGTAAGATACAGTGTCTTCTTTGAACTACAGTGTGTCTTGAAAGACTATAGTGTGTCTAGTAAGACTGTAGTGTGTCTTGTATGACTGTAGAATGTGTTTGTAAGACTGTAGTGTGTTTGTTAGACTGTAGTGTGTCTTGTAAGACTCTAGTGTGTCTTGTAAGACTGTAGGAGAAAATTGTAAGACTGTAGTGTGTCTTGTAGGACTGTAGTGTGTCTTGTAAGACTGCGTGTGTTTGTAAGTCTATAGTGTGTCTTGCAATAACTGTAGTGTGTCTTATAAGACTGTAGTTGTGTCTTGTAAGATGAAGTGTGTCTGTAAGACTGTATAGTGTGTCTTGTAGATGTAGTGTGTCTTGTAAGATACCTGTGTAGTCTTGAACTTAGAGTGTCTTGAAAGACTGTAGTGTGTCTGGTAAGGACTGTGTGTGTCTGCAAAGACTGTTTGGGTGTCTTGTAAGGCTGTAGTGTGTCTTGTAGACTTAGTGTCTCTTGTAAGACTGTAGTGTGGTTGTTAATAATGTAGTGTGTCTTGCTAAGGTCAGTAGTGTGTCTTGCATATTCTTTAGTGTGTATTGTAAGACTGTAGTGTGTCTTGTAGAATATAGTGTGTCTTGTTTAAGACTGTAGTGTGGTCTTGGTAAGAACTGCTGCATGTCTTGTAAGACTGTATTCTGTCTTGTAAGACTGCAGTGTTATCATTGTAATGACTGTGTGTGTCTTGTAAGGACTGTAGAGTGTATTGTAAGACTGTAGTGTGTATAGTAAGACTGTTAGTGTGTCTTTGTAGAACTGATATTGTGTCTTGTTAGGACTGTAGTGTAGTGTGTCTTGTTACGAATGTTGTGTGTCTTGTAAGACTGTAGCATGTTTGTAGACTGTTGTCTGTCTTGTAAGACTGTAGTGTGTTGTAAGACTGTTGTGGTTGTCTTGTATGCCTGTTGTAATGTCTTGTTAAGTCTCCGTGTTGTCTTGTAAGACTGTAGTGCGTCTGGTAAGACTGTAGTGTGTCTTGGCATGACTGTGTGTGTCTGTAAGGACTGTAGTGTGTCTTGTAAGACTATAGTGTGTCTTGTAAGACTTGCAGTGTGTCTTGTAAAACTGTAGGCTGTGTCTTGTACCACTGTAGATTTGTCTTGTAAGACTTACGTGTCTTGGAAGGACTGTAGTATGTCTTTTAAGAATGAAGTGTATATTGTAAGGACTGTAGTGTGTTTTGTAAGACTGCAGTGTTGTCTTGTAATAATGTTGTATGTTTTGTAAGACTGTAGTGTGTCTTGTAAGACTGTAGTGGTGTTCTTGCAAGAACTGTAGATGTCTTTGTAAGACTGTGTGTGTCTTGAAGCTGAGTATGTCTTGGAAAGACTGTAGTGTGTCTTTTAAGACAATAGTGGTCATTGTTAGACTGTAGGTTTGTCTCGTAAGACTGTAGCGTGTCTTGTAAGACTGTAGTAGGTCTTGTAAACTGAAGTGTATCTTGTAAGACTGTAGTGTGTTTTGTAGAATGCAGTGTGTCTTGTAAGACTGTTTTATGTTTTGTAAGACTGTAGTGTGTCTTGTTAAGACTGTTAGTGTGTCTTTGCAAGACTGTAGTATGTTTGTAAGACTGATAGTTGTTCTTGAAAGATGTAGTGTGTCTTGTAAGCTGTAGTGTGTCTTGTAAGACTGCAGTGTGTTTGTAATTCTATAGTTGTGTCTTGTAAGACTGTAGTGTGTCTTGTTGAGACTGTAGGTTGTGTCTTGTAAGACTATAGTATGTCTTGTAAGACTATAGTGTGTTTGTAAGACTATAGTGTGTCTTGTAAGACTGGAGGGTGTCTGTAAGGATGTTGTATGTCTTGTTAAGTCTTAGTGTGTCTTCTAAGACTGTAGGCGTCTTGTAAGACTGTTGTGTGTCTTGTAAGACTGTACTCTGTCTTGTAAGAATTGTAGTGTGTCTTGTAAGTCTGTAGTGTGTCTTGAAAGACTGTTCGTATGTTTGGAAATGATGGATGTGTGTATTGTAAGACTGTAGTGTGTCTTGTAAGATGTTGTATGTTTTGTAAGACTGTAGTGTGGTTGTAGAATGTAGTGTGTCTTGCAAGACTGTAGTATGTCTTGTAAGACTGTAGTGTGTCTTGAAAGGTTGTAGTATGTCTTGAAGACTGTAGTGGTGTCTTGTAAGACCGTAGTGTGCTTGTAAGACTGTAGTATGTTCTTGTAAGACTGTGTCTGTTGTAAGACTGTAGTGTGTCTTGTTAGACTGTAGTGTGTCTTGTAAATATTACTGTAGTGTGTCTTGTTAAGACTGTTGTGTGTCTTGCAAGACTATGTGGTGTGTCTTGTACGAATTGTAGTGTGTCTTGTAAGAATGTAGTATGTTCTTGTAAGATGTAGTGTGTCTTGTAAGACTTTAGTGTGTCTTGAAGACTGTAGTGTTGTCTTGTTAGGGACTTGTAGTATGTTGGAGGGGACTGTAGTAATGTCTTGTGGACTGTAGTGTGTCTTGTAAGTCTGTTAGTGGTTTGCAAGATGTAGTATGTCTTGTAAGTCTGTTGTGTGTCTTGAAAGATCTGTAGTGTGTCCTGGCAGACTGTAGTGGTCTTGTAAGACCGTGTGTGCTTGTAATAAGACTGTAGTGTCTTGTAAAGACTGTAGCTCTGTCTTGTAAGACTGTTGTGTGTCTTGTTAGACTGTAGGGTGTCTTGTATGACTGTAGTATGGTCTTGTTAGACAGTAGTGGTGTCTTTTAAGGACTGTAGTGTGTCTTGTAAGACTGTAAGTGTGTTTGTAATAAGACTGTAGATGTGTCTTGTAAGACTGTAGTATGTCTTGTAAGTCTCTAGTGTGTCTTGTACGACTTGTGTGTGTTTTTGTAAAGACGATAGTGTGTCATTGTAAGACTGTGTGCGTTCTTGTAAGACTATTGTTGTCTGTAAGTCTGTAGTGTGTCTTGTAAGGACTGTAGTACGTATTGCAAGACTGTGTGTGTCTTGTAAGACTGTAGTGATGTCTTGTCAGACTGTAGTGTGTTTTGTAAGCCTGTATGTGTGTCTTGAAAGACTGTAGTGTGTCTTGTAAGACTGTGGTCTGGTGTGTCTAGTAACGACTGTAGTGTGTCTTGTAAGACTGTAGTGGTCTTGCAAGACTGTAGTGTGTCTTGTAAGACTGTAGTGTGTCTTGTAAGACTGTAGTGTGTTTTTGTAAGACTGGTAGTGTGTCTTGTAGATGTAGTGTGTCTTGTAAGACGTAGTATGTCTTGTTAAGTCTATAGGTGTCTTGTAAGAATGTAGTGGTCTTGTAAGACTGTAGTGTGTCTTGTAAGACTGTAGTCTGTCTGGTAAGACTGTAGTGTGTCTTGTAAGACTGTAGTGTGTCTTGTAAGACTGCAGTGATGTCTTGTTTAATTCTATAGTGTGTTCTTGTAAGACTCTAGTTTTGTCTGTGAGAACTGTCGTGTGCTTGTAGACTATAGTATGTCTTGTAAGAAATAGTGTGTTGTGGTAAGATATAGTGTGTCTTGTAAGACTGTATGTGTTCTTGTAAGTCTGTAGTATTATCTTGTAAGTCTCTAGTGTTGTTTCTATGTACTGTGGTGCGTCTTGTAAGCTGTAGTGTGTCTTGTAAGACTGTAGTTCTGTCTTGTAAGACTGTAGTGTGTCCTTGTAAGACTGTAGTGGTCTTGAGAGACTGTAGTATGTCTTGGAGCCCACCACACCCCCCCCCCCCCGACTATAGTGTGTCTTGTAAGAATGTTAAGTGTGTCTTGTAAGGACTGTTGTATGTTTTGTAAGACTTGTAGGGTGTCTAGTATAAGACTGTAGTGTGTCTTGCAAGACTTGTAGTATGTCTTGTAAGAATGTTAAGTGCGTCTTTGTAAAGACCGTTAGTGTGCCTTGTAAGACTGCAGTTATGTTTGTGTAAGACTGTAGTATGTCTTGTTAAGACTGTAGCCATGGTCTGTTAGACTGTATTTGTTCTTGTAAGACTGTTAGTATGTCTTGTAAGACTGTAGTTGTTGTTTTTAGACTCTAGTGTGTCTTGTTTAAGACGTTGTGTGTCTTGTAAGACTGTAGTGATGTCTTGTAAGACTGTAGTATATCTTGTAAGTCTCGAGTGTGTTTGTAAGACTGTAGTGTGTTTTGTAAGACTTCAGTGTGTCTTGTAAGACTGTTGTGTGTCTTGTAAGACTGTATAGTATGTCTTGTAAGTCTGTAGGGTGGTCTTGTAAGACTGTTGTGCGTCTGCAAGACTGTAGTGTGTCGTGGTAAGGACTATAGGGTGTCTTGTAAAGGTCTGTACTCTGTTATGTTAGAATGAGTGTGTCTTGTAAGGACTGTAGTTGTGTCTTGTAAGGACTGTGGTGTGTCTTGTACGACTGTAGTGTGTCTTGTAAGACTGTAGTATGTCTTGTAAGACTGTAGTGTGTCTTGTAAGACTTTAGTGTGTCTTGAAGACTGTTGGTGTCTTGTAAGACTGTAGTATGTCATTATACTGTAGTAGTCTTGTAAGACTGTAGTGTGTCTTGTAAGACTGTAGTGCGTCTTGACAAGCTTGTAGTATGTCTTGTAAGACTGTAGTGTGTCTTGAAGACTTGTAGTGTGTCCTGGCAGACTAGTAGTGTGGTACTTGTTGTAAAGACCGTAGTTAGTGTGCCTTGATGCGTTGCCTGTAGTATGTCTTGTAAGACTGAGTCCTGTCTTGTAAGACTGTAGGTGTGTGTCTTGTTAGACTGTTGTGTGTCTGGTAAGACTGTAGTATGTCTTGTAAGCTGTAGTGTGTTCTTTTAGGGATGAGTGTGTCTTGTAAGAATGTAGTGTGTAGTGTGTTCTTGTAAGTCTGTTAGTGTGTATTGAAGACTGTAGTATGTACTTGTAAGTCTCTAGTGTGTCTTGTAAGACTGTAGTGTGTTTTGTAAGACTATAGTGTGTCTTGTAAGTCTGTTGTGCGTCTTGTAAGGGCTATGTATGTCTGTTTATAGTCTGTAGTGTGTCTTGTTAAGACTGTAGTACATAGCTCTCTGCAAGGTCTGTAGGTGTGTCTTGAAGACTGTAGTGTGTCTTGTCAGACTGTAGTGTGTTTTTGTAAGATTGTAGTCGTGTCTTGTAAGGGACTGTAGTGAGTCTTGTAATAAGACCTGTGGTTGTGTCTAGCTAAGACGTAGTGTGTCTTGTAAGACTGTAGTGCGTTCTTGCAAGACTGTAGTGTGTTTTGGTAAGACGTAGTGGTGTCTTGTAAGACTGTATGTGTGTCTTGTAAGACTATAGTATGTCTTGTAAGTCTCTAGTGTGTCTTGTAAGACTGTAGTGCGTCTTGTAAGACTGTATAGTTGTCTTGTAAGACTGTAGTCTGTCTTGTAAGACTGTAGTGTGTCTTGTAAGACTGTAGTGTGTCTTGTAAGACTGCAGTGTGTCTTGTAATTCTATAGTGTGTCTTGTAAGACTGTAGTTGTCTTGGTTGAGGACTGTAGTGTGTTTGTATGGACTTATAGTATGTCTTGTAAGACTATAGTGTGTTTTGTAAGACTATAGTGTGTCTTGTAAGACTGTAGTGTGTCTTGTAAGACTGTAGTATATCTTGTAAGTCTCTAGTGTGTCTTCTAAGACTGTGGTGCGTCTTGTAAGACTGTACTGTGTCTTGTAAGACTGTAGTGTGTCTTGTAAGACTGTAGTATGTCTTGTAAGTCTCTATTGTGTCTTGTAAGACTGTAGTGTGTTTGTAAGACTATAGTGTGTCTTGTAAGACTGTAGTGTGTCTTGAAAGACTGTAGTATGTCTTGTAAGTCTGTAGTGTGTCTTGTAAGACTGTAGTGTGTCTTGTAAGACTGTAGTGTGTCTTGTAAGACTGTAGTGTGTCTTGTAAGACTGTAGTGTGTCTTGTAAGACTGTAGTGTGTCTTGTAAGACTGTAGTGTGTTTAAGACGTATGTGTCTTGTAGACTAGTGTGTCTTGCTAAGACTGTAGTGTGTCTTGTAAGACTGTAGTGTGTCTTGTAAGACTAAGTGTGTCTTGTAAGACTGTAGTGTGTCTTGTAAGACTGTAGTGTGTCTTGTAAGACTGTAGTGTGTCTTGTAAGACTGTAGAGTGTCTTGTAAGACTGTAGTGTGTCTTGTAAGACTGTAGTATGTCTTGTAAGTCTCTATTGTGTCTTTGTAGACTATTTAGCTGTGTTTTGTAAGACTATAGTGTGTCTTGTAAGGACTGTAGAGGTGTCTTGAAAAGACTGTAGTATGTTTTGTAAGTCTGTAGTGTGTCTTGTAAGACTGTAGTCGTCTTGCATGACTGTAGTGTGTCTTGATTAAGACTGTGTGTGTCTTTTAAGACTTAGTGTGTTTTGTAAGACTGTTAGATGTGTTTTGTAGGACTGTAGTGTTGTCTTGTAAAGACTGTGGTGTGTCTTGTAAGACAGTAGTGTGTCTTTGTAAGACTGTAGTATGTCTTGTAAGACTGTAGGTGTGTCTTGTAAGGGATGTAGTATGTTCATGTAAGGACTGTAGTTATGTCTTGTTAAGACTGCAGTGGTGTCTTGTAGATCTGTAGTGTTTTCTAAGGACTGTAGTGTGTCTTGTTAAGACTGTGGTGTGTTTCTAAGACTGTTGTGTGTCTTGTAAGACCGTAGTGTGTCTTGTAAGACTACAAGTGTCTCTTGATACTACAGTGTAGTCTTGAGGGGACTATAGTGTGTCTAAGTAAAGACTGTAGTGTGTCTAGTAAGACTGTGTGTGTCTTGTAAGACTGTAGTGTGTCTTGTAAGATCTTGTGAGTCTTGTAAGACTGTAGTGTGTCTTGTAAGACTGTAGTGTGTCTTTTGTGTAAGACTGTAGTGTGTCTTGTAAGACTGCAGTGTGTCTAGTAAGTCTTATAGTGTGTCTTGCAAGACTGAGTGTGTCTTTAAGACTTGTAGTGTTGTCTTGTAAGACTTGAAGTGTGTCTTGTAAGACTGTAGTGTGTCTTGTAAGACTTAGTGTGTTTGTAAGACTACGTGTTGTCTTGAACTTAGTGTGTCTTGAAAGACTGTAGTGTGTCTTGTAAGGACGGTAGTGTGTTTGGAAAGACTGTAGTGTGTCTTGGTAAGACTATAGTGTCTTTGTATGACTGTGTGTGGCTTGTATTTCTCTAGTGTGTCTTGTAAGACTGTAGTGTGTCTTGTAGGACTATAGTGTGGTCTTGTAAGGACACTGAGTAGTGTGTCTTGTAAGATGTAGCATGTCTTGTAAGACTGTAGTCTGTTTGTAAGAATGCAGTGTATTCTTGTAAGATGTAGTGTGTCTTGTAAGACTGGAGTATGTCTTGTTAGGACGGTAGTGTGTCTTGTAAGACTGTAGTGTGTCTTGTAGAACGGTTTTTGTTCTTGTAAGGACTTAGTGTGTCTTGTAAGTCTGTTGTGTGTCTTGTAAGACTGTAGCATGTCTTGTATGTCTGTAGTCTGTCTTGTAAGTATGTAGTGTGTCTTGTAAGACTGTAGTGTGTCGTGTATAGACTGTAGTATTTTGTATTGTCTCAGTGTTGTCTTGTAAGACAGTAGTGCGTCTTGTAAGACTTAGTGTGTCTTGTAAGAACTGTAGTATGTCTTTACAGAATTGAATGTAGTGTGTCTTGTGTAAGGCTATAGATGTGTCTTGTAAGATGACAGTGTGTCTTGTAAACTTGTAGTGTGTCTTTAAGACTGTAGTATGTCTTGTAAGATGTTAGCGTGTCTTGTATGACTGTAGATGTCTTTGTAGATGAAGTAATAGCTTGTAGACTGTAGTGTTGTTTTTGTAAGACTGCAGTGTGTTTGTACAAGGGACTGTGTATGTTTTGTAAGACTGTTAGTGTGTGTGTAGACTGTAGTGTGTCTTGCAAGACTGTAGTATGCCCTGTAAGACTGTAAGTGTGTTCTTGATAGACTGTGTTAGTATGTCTTGAAGATGTACTGTGTCTTGAAAGACTTAGTGGGTCTTGGTAGACTGTATGTGTCTTGTAAGACTGTGTGTGTCTGGTAAGGGACTGTAGAGTGTCTTGTAAGAATGTAGTGTGTCTTGTGATGACTGTAGTGTGTCATGTAAGTCTCTAGTGTTCTTGTTAGACTGTAGTGTGTCTTGTTAAGACTGTAGTGATTGTCTTGTAAGACTGCAGTGTGTCTTGTAAGTCTATTGTGTGTCTTGCAAGGACTGTAGTGTGGTCTTGTAAGGTCATCTAGTGTGTCTTGTAAGGACTGAATGTGTGTCTTGTAAGACTGTAGTGTGTCTTTGCAAGATCTGCAGTGTGTCTTGTAAGACTGTATGTTGTCTTGCAAAGACTGTAGTGTTTCTTGTAGGGCTGTAGTGTGTCTGGTAAGACTATAGTGTGTCTTGTAGACTGTGTTTGTTTCTTGCAAGACCGAGTGTGTCTTGTAAGACATGTAGTGTGTCGTGTAAGGACTGTAGTGTGTCTTGTAAGACTGTGTGTGTTTGTAAGACTGTAGCATGTCTTGTAGGACTGGAGTCTGTCTTGTAAGACTTGCAGTGTGTCTTGTAAGACTGTAGTTGTCTTGTAAGACTATGTGTGCTTGTAAGACTGGTGTATGTTTTGTTAAGACTGTAGTGTGTCGTGAAAGACTTGTAGTGTGTCTTGCAAGACTGTAGTATGTGTTGTAAGACTGTAGTGTTGTCTTTGGAAAAGATGTTGTATGTCTTGAAAGTCTGTAGTGTGTCTTGGTAGGACGTTGTGTGCCTTGTAAGTTATGTAGTATGTCTTGTAAGACTGTTGTGTGTCTTGTTTGACTGTAGTGTGTTCTTGTTAAGACGGTAGGGGTCTTGAAAGACTACAGTGTGTCTTGATCTAGTGTATCTTGAAAGACTGTGTGTGTGTCTTGTCAGACGTGAGTGTGTCTTGCAAGACTGGCGTGTGGCTTGTATGACTGTAGTGTGTCTTTGCAAGATGTAGTGTGTCTTGTAGGGCTGTTGTTGGTCTTGTAGACTTACAGTGTGTCTTTTAAGACTGTAGTTTGTCTTGCAGACTCTAGTGTGTCTTGTAAAGACTGTAGGTGTCTTGTAAGTCTGTAGTGTGTCCTTGTAAGACTGTAGTGTTGTCTGTAAGACTTAGCATGTCTTGTAGGACTTAGTCTGTCTTGTAAGACTGCGGTGTGTTTGTAGAACTGTAGTGTGTCTTGTAAGACTATAGTGTGTCTTGTAAGACTGTTGAATGTTTTGTAAGACTGTAGTGTGTTTGTATGACGGTAGTTGTGCTTGCAAGGGACTGTTGTATGTCATTGTAAGGACTGTTGAGTGTGTCTTGAAAGACTGTAGTA
>NC_069471.1:398211-408424 GCF_026875155.1 Cherax quadricarinatus
TTGTAAGACATGTGGGGTCCTTGTAAGACTATAGTATGTTGGTATATACTGAAGTTTGTCTTGTAAGACTGTTGTGTGTCTTGTAAGACTGTAGTGTGTCTTGTAAAGGACTACAGTGTGTCTTGTAAGTCTGTAGTGGGTCTTGCAGACTGTAGTGCTGTCCTTGTAAGATTACAGTGGGTCTTGAAGACTGTAGTGTGTCTTTGTAAGACTGTTTGTGTGTATTGTAAGACTGTAGTATGTCTTGGTGAGACTCGTAGTATGTCTTGTAAGTACGGTAGTGTGTCTTGTAAGTCTCTAGTGTTGTCTTGTCAGTCTGTAGTGTGTCTGTAAGACTGTAGTGTGTTTCTTGGTAAAGACTGTAGTGTATCTTGTTTAGACTGTAGTGTGTCTTGTAAGACTACAGTGTGGTCTTGAACACAGTGTCTTGAAAGACTGTAGTGTGTCTTGTAAGACTGTAGTGTGTTGGTTAAGGACTGTAGTGTGTCTTGTAAGACTGTAGTGTGTTTGTAGATTGTAATGAGTTCTTGCAAAGAATTGTAGTGTGTCTTGTAAGACTGTAGTGTGTCTTGTAAGACTGTGTGGACGTGTAAGTCTGAAGTGTGTCTTTGTAAGACTGTAGTGCGTCTTGCAAGAATGTAGTGTGTCTTGTAAGACTGTGGTGTGCCTTGTAAGACCTGTTTAGTGTGTCTTTGTGAGATTGTTAGTGGTCTTGCAAGATTGTAGTGTGTCTTGTAAGACTGTAGTGTGTCTTTTAGACTGTAGTGTGACTTGTAAGTCTGTATGTGTCTTGTAAGACTGTAGTTGCGTCTTGCGGAACTGTAGTGTGTTTGTAAGATGTATAGTATTTCTTGTAAGACTGTATGTGTCTTGTAAGGAATTTAGTGTGTCTTGAAAAGACTGTTAGTGTGTCATGTTAGGACTTGTTTTTTAGTATGTCATGTAAGACTGTAGTTAGTATGTCTTGTAACTTTGTGTGTCATTGTAAGACTGTAGTGTTGTCTTCTAAGACTGTAGTTGTCGTTGTAAGGACTGTGTTTGTCTTGTAAGACTGTTGTGTGTCTTGCTAAAGGGACGGTACAGTGTGTCTTGTAAGGACTACAGTGTCTCCTTGAAATACAGGGTGTATTGAAAAGACTTAGTGTGTCTAGTATAACTGTAGTGTTTCGTGTAAGTCTGTAAGCGTGTCTTGTAAGACTGTAGTGTGTCTTGTATAGACTGTAGTGTGTTTGTAAGGACTCTTCTGTGGTTGTAAGAGGTAGTGTGTCTTGTAAGACTGTCTAGTGTGTCTTGTATGACTGTAGTGTGTCTTGTTTGACTGCAGTGGGTCTTGTAGTCTATTGAGTGTCTTGCAAGACTTGTAGTGGCTCGTGTAAGGTCTAGTGTAGTCTTGTAAGATTTAGTGTGTCTTGTTAAGTCTGTAGTGTGTCTTGTAAGACTGTAGTATGTCTTGTAAGGTCTCTGTGTTGTCTTGTAAGGACTGTAGGTGGCGTCCTTGTAAGACTGTAGTGTGTTTGTAAGACTGTTAGGCTGCATTGTATGTCTGTTTGTGTGTCTTGTAAGACTGTAGTGTGTCTTGAATGACTGGAGTATGTCTTGGAAAGCTGTAGTGTGTCTTGTAAGACTGTAGTGTATGTCTTGAAAGACGTAAGTATGTCTTGGAAGTTCTGTCGTGTGTCGTGTAAGACTTAGTGTGTCTTGTAAGGACTCTTGTATGTTTGTAGACGGTAGTGTGTCTTTAAGGACTGTTGTGTGCTTGCAAGACTGTAGTTAAGTCTTTGTAAGGACTGTAGTGTGTCTTGTAGACTGTTAGGGTGCTTGTAAGGGGACGGTAGTGTTGTCTTGTAAGACTGTAGTGTGTCTGTAAAGACTGTAGTATGTCTTGTAAGTCTTTGTGTGTCTTTAGACTGTTGTGTGTTTTGTAAGACTATAGTGTGTCTTGTAATAAGACTGTTGTGTGTCTTGTAAGACTGGAGTATGGTCTTGTAAGTCTTAGTGTGGTCTTTGTAAGGACTGTTAGTGCGTCTTTGCAAGACTGTAGTGTGTCTTGTTGACTGTGTGTGTCTTGTAAGACTGTAGTGTGTTTTGTTAGACTAGTGTGTCTTATAAGACTGTAGTGTGTCTTGTAAGACTGTGGTGTGTCTTGTACGACTGTAGTGTGTCTTGTAGACTGAAGTTTTTCTTGTAAGACTGTAGTGTGTCTTGTTTGTCTTTAGTTTGTCTTGAACGACTGTGTAGGGTCTTGTAAGGACTGTATATGTCATGTAAGACTGTAGTATGTTCCTTTGTAAGGACTGTAGTGTGTCTTGTAAGACTGTAGTGGGTCTACCTAAGACTGTAGTGTGTCTTGTAAGACTGTAGAGCGTCTTGTAACGTCTGTTAGTGTGTCTTGTAAGCTGTAGGGTGTCATGTAAGGACTACAGTGTCTCTTGAACTACAGTGTGTCATGAAAGACAATAGTGTTGTCTAGTATGACTGTACGTGTGTCTTGTAAGACTGTAGTGTGTCTTGTAAGAATTGTTAGTGTGTCTTGTGAGACTGTAGTGTGTCTTGTAAGACTCTAGTGTGTCTTGTAAGACTGTAGTGTGTCATTGTAAGACTGTTACGTTGTGTCTTGTAAGTCGATAGTGTGGCTTGCAAGATGTAGTTGTGTTATTGTAAGACTGTAGTGTGTCTTGTAAGGACTAAAAGTGTGTCTTGTAAAGACTGTAGTGTGTCTTGTAGGGACTGTAGTGTGTCTTGTAAGGACTACAGTGTTCTTGGAACTTGAGTTTCTTGAAAGGACTGTATGTGTTCTTGTAAGACTGTAGTAGAGTTGTCTGCAAGACTGCAGTGTGTCTTGTATAAGGACTGTAGTGTGTCTCTGCTAAGACTTTAGTGTGTCTGATTGGGCTGTTGTGTGTCTTGTATGGACCCATAGTGTGTCTTGTAAGACTGTGTGTGTCTTGCCAGACTTCTAGTGTGTCCTTGTAATACTGTAGTTGTGTCTTTAAGATGTAGTGTGTCTTGTAAGGTATGTAGTGTGTCTTGGTAAGACTGAGCTTGGTCCTTGTAAGACTGTAGTCTGTCTTGTAGACTGTAGTAGTTGTGCTTGTTTTAGACTTGTAGTGTGTCTTTGTGTAAAAGACGTAGTGATTGTCTTGTAAGACTGTAGTGGTGTCTTTTTAGGGAGGTAGTGTGTCTGGTAAGACTCTACTGTGTCTTGTAAGACTGTAGTGTGTCTTGTATGACTGTAGTATGTCTTGTAAGTCTCTATTGTGTCTTTGTAGACTATTTAGCTGTGTTTTGTAAGACTATAGTGTGTCTTGTAAGGACTGTAGAGGTGTCTTGAAAAGACTGTAGTATGTTTTGTAAGTCTGTAGTGTGTCTTGTAAGACTGTAGTCGTCTTGCATGACTGTAGTGTGTCTTGATTAAGACTGTGTGTGTCTTTTAAGACTTAGTGTGTTTTGTAAGACTGTTAGATGTGTTTTGTAGGACTGTAGTGTTGTCTTGTAAAGACTGTGGTGTGTCTTGTAAGACAGTAGTGTGTCTTTGTAAGACTGTAGTATGTCTTGTAAGACTGTAGGTGTGTCTTGTAAGGGATGTAGTATGTTCATGTAAGGACTGTAGTTATGTCTTGTTAAGACTGCAGTGGTGTCTTGTAGATCTGTAGTGTTTTCTAAGGACTGTAGTGTGTCTTGTTAAGACTGTGGTGTGTTTCTAAGACTGTTGTGTGTCTTGTAAGACCGTAGTGTGTCTTGTAAGACTACAAGTGTCTCTTGATACTACAGTGTAGTCTTGAGGGGACTATAGTGTGTCTAAGTAAAGACTGTAGTGTGTCTAGTAAGACTGTGTGTGTCTTGTAAGACTGTAGTGTGTCTTGTAAGATCTTGTGAGTCTTGTAAGACTGTAGTGTGTCTTGTAAGACTGTAGTGTGTCTTTTGTGTAAGACTGTAGTGTGTCTTGTAAGACTGCAGTGTGTCTAGTAAGTCTTATAGTGTGTCTTGCAAGACTGAGTGTGTCTTTAAGACTTGTAGTGTTGTCTTGTAAGACTTGAAGTGTGTCTTGTAAGACTGTAGTGTGTCTTGTAAGACTTAGTGTGTTTGTAAGACTACGTGTTGTCTTGAACTTAGTGTGTCTTGAAAGACTGTAGTGTGTCTTGTAAGGACGGTAGTGTGTTTGGAAAGACTGTAGTGTGTCTTGGTAAGACTATAGTGTCTTTGTATGACTGTGTGTGGCTTGTATTTCTCTAGTGTGTCTTGTAAGACTGTAGTGTGTCTTGTAGGACTATAGTGTGGTCTTGTAAGGACACTGAGTAGTGTGTCTTGTAAGATGTAGCATGTCTTGTAAGACTGTAGTCTGTTTGTAAGAATGCAGTGTATTCTTGTAAGATGTAGTGTGTCTTGTAAGACTGGAGTATGTCTTGTTAGGACGGTAGTGTGTCTTGTAAGACTGTAGTGTGTCTTGTAGAACGGTTTTTGTTCTTGTAAGGACTTAGTGTGTCTTGTAAGTCTGTTGTGTGTCTTGTAAGACTGTAGCATGTCTTGTATGTCTGTAGTCTGTCTTGTAAGTATGTAGTGTGTCTTGTAAGACTGTAGTGTGTCGTGTATAGACTGTAGTATTTTGTATTGTCTCAGTGTTGTCTTGTAAGACAGTAGTGCGTCTTGTAAGACTTAGTGTGTCTTGTAAGAACTGTAGTATGTCTTTACAGAATTGAATGTAGTGTGTCTTGTGTAAGGCTATAGATGTGTCTTGTAAGATGACAGTGTGTCTTGTAAACTTGTAGTGTGTCTTTAAGACTGTAGTATGTCTTGTAAGATGTTAGCGTGTCTTGTATGACTGTAGATGTCTTTGTAGATGAAGTAATAGCTTGTAGACTGTAGTGTTGTTTTTGTAAGACTGCAGTGTGTTTGTACAAGGGACTGTGTATGTTTTGTAAGACTGTTAGTGTGTGTGTAGACTGTAGTGTGTCTTGCAAGACTGTAGTATGCCCTGTAAGACTGTAAGTGTGTTCTTGATAGACTGTGTTAGTATGTCTTGAAGATGTACTGTGTCTTGAAAGACTTAGTGGGTCTTGGTAGACTGTATGTGTCTTGTAAGACTGTGTGTGTCTGGTAAGGGACTGTAGAGTGTCTTGTAAGAATGTAGTGTGTCTTGTGATGACTGTAGTGTGTCATGTAAGTCTCTAGTGTTCTTGTTAGACTGTAGTGTGTCTTGTTAAGACTGTAGTGATTGTCTTGTAAGACTGCAGTGTGTCTTGTAAGTCTATTGTGTGTCTTGCAAGGACTGTAGTGTGGTCTTGTAAGGTCATCTAGTGTGTCTTGTAAGGACTGAATGTGTGTCTTGTAAGACTGTAGTGTGTCTTTGCAAGATCTGCAGTGTGTCTTGTAAGACTGTATGTTGTCTTGCAAAGACTGTAGTGTTTCTTGTAGGGCTGTAGTGTGTCTGGTAAGACTATAGTGTGTCTTGTAGACTGTGTTTGTTTCTTGCAAGACCGAGTGTGTCTTGTAAGACATGTAGTGTGTCGTGTAAGGACTGTAGTGTGTCTTGTAAGACTGTGTGTGTTTGTAAGACTGTAGCATGTCTTGTAGGACTGGAGTCTGTCTTGTAAGACTTGCAGTGTGTCTTGTAAGACTGTAGTTGTCTTGTAAGACTATGTGTGCTTGTAAGACTGGTGTATGTTTTGTTAAGACTGTAGTGTGTCGTGAAAGACTTGTAGTGTGTCTTGCAAGACTGTAGTATGTGTTGTAAGACTGTAGTGTTGTCTTTGGAAAAGATGTTGTATGTCTTGAAAGTCTGTAGTGTGTCTTGGTAGGACGTTGTGTGCCTTGTAAGTTATGTAGTATGTCTTGTAAGACTGTTGTGTGTCTTGTTTGACTGTAGTGTGTTCTTGTTAAGACGGTAGGGGTCTTGAAAGACTACAGTGTGTCTTGATCTAGTGTATCTTGAAAGACTGTGTGTGTGTCTTGTCAGACGTGAGTGTGTCTTGCAAGACTGGCGTGTGGCTTGTATGACTGTAGTGTGTCTTTGCAAGATGTAGTGTGTCTTGTAGGGCTGTTGTTGGTCTTGTAGACTTACAGTGTGTCTTTTAAGACTGTAGTTTGTCTTGCAGACTCTAGTGTGTCTTGTAAAGACTGTAGGTGTCTTGTAAGTCTGTAGTGTGTCCTTGTAAGACTGTAGTGTTGTCTGTAAGACTTAGCATGTCTTGTAGGACTTAGTCTGTCTTGTAAGACTGCGGTGTGTTTGTAGAACTGTAGTGTGTCTTGTAAGACTATAGTGTGTCTTGTAAGACTGTTGAATGTTTTGTAAGACTGTAGTGTGTTTGTATGACGGTAGTTGTGCTTGCAAGGGACTGTTGTATGTCATTGTAAGGACTGTTGAGTGTGTCTTGAAAGACTGTAGTATGTCTTGAAAAGAATCTGTAGTGTGTCTTGTAAGACCGTTGTGTGCCTTGAAAGTCTTTGTAGTATGTCTTTGTAAGACTGTAGTGTGTCTTGTTTGACTGTAGTGTGTTTGTAAGACTGTAGTATGTCTTGTAAGACTGTAGTGTGTCTTTTAAGACTGATAGTGTGCTTTAAGACTCTTCCTGTGTTGTGTAAGACTGTAGTGTGTCTTGTAAGACTGGTGTATGTATTTTTAGTCTCTATTGTGTCTTGTATGACTATAGTGTGTTTGTAAGGACGTATAGTGTGTCTTGTAAGACTGTAGGGTGCTTAAAGTACTGTATATGTCGTGTAAGGACTGTAGTGTGTCTTGTAAGACTGTGTGCGTCTTGCCATGACTGTTAGTGTTTGTTCTTGTAAGACTGTAGTGTGGCTTGTTAAGAAAGACTGTAGTGAGTTTTGTAAGACTGTAGTGTGTCTTGTAAGACTGTAGTGTGTCTTGTAAGACTGTAGTGTGTCTTGTAAGACTTTAGTGTGTCTTGAAAGACTGTAGTGTGTCTTGTAAGACTGTAGTATGTCATGTAAGACTGTAGTATGTCTTGTAAGACTGTAGTGTGTCTTGTAAGACTGTAGTGTGTCTTCTAAGACTGTAGTGTGTCTTGTAAGACTGTAGTGTGTCTTGTAAGACTGTTGTATGTTTTGTAAGACTGTAGTGTGTCTTGTAAGACTGTAGTGTGTCTTGTAGAACTGTAGTGTGTCTTGTAAGACTGTAGCATGTCTTGTAAGACTGTAGTGTGTCTTGTAAGACTGTAGTGTGTCTTGTAAGACTGTAGTATGTCTTGTAAGACTGTTGTATGTTTTGTAAGACTGAAGGGTATCTTGTAAGACCGTAGTGTGCCTTGTAAGACTGAAGTGTGTCTTGTTAGACTGTAGTATGTCTTGTAAGACTGTATGTTTTGTAAGACTGTAGTGTGTCTTGGAAGACTGTAGTGTGTCTTGTAAGACTGTAGTGTGTCTTGTAAGACTGTAGTGTGTCTTGTAAGACTATAGTGTGTCTTGTAAGACTGTAGTGTGTCTTGTAAGACTGTAGTATGTCTTGTAAGTCTGTAGTGTGTCTTGTAAGTCTGTAGTGTGTCTTGTAAGACTGTAGTGTATCTTGTAAGACTGTAGTTTGTTTTGTAAGACTGTAGTGTGTCTTGTAAGACTGTAGTGTGTCTTGTAAGACTGTGGTGTGTCTTGTAAGACTGTAGTGTGTCTTGTAAGACTGTAGTATAGAACGGATTAACTTGGTGGCACTCGATGTATGCACAAGGCTTATTCCTCCAAGAAAAAGGAGGAGTAGATGTAAAATAAGAAAGAGACAGGCGCTCCCTTTACAGGCGACGGAAAAGAATAACAGAGCGGCTAAAAGAGTCAATATATCTGAAATGCGTAGGGAGACACTGGTCAAAGAAATAGCAAGCATCGAACTTAAGCTAAAAAATCTTATAGGAGTCATAAATCGCGGGAAGAACTAAAAGCCGTAAATGAAATCGAGAGAAGCCCAAATATTTCTTCTCCTATGCCAAATCAAAGTCGAGAACAAAATCCAGTATTGGGCCCCTACTTAAACAAGATGGGTCCTTATTACAAAAAAGTAATTTTTAAAAGGAAGAGAGAGATGTTAAGATTTACTTCTTTTGTAATAAAGAGTTCGGGATACATAAATACACACATTAATATAAATTAATCTTTAATATATATAAATCACTATCTTTGGTCTAGAGGTATTTGAACTATGATATATGTACATGTTACTATAATAAAATTATAATTGCATTTTTAAAAAATAAATAAATATTCGGACCCTACACAGGGTACACTTTTGACATACTGTCACTATATATATATATATATAAATATATAAATATTATACTAAAAATAATAAATTAAGTAACATTTAAATATATTACAATCAACTGCTTCTCACGACACAGGCCATCACACGATACTTTCGTGTCACTACAACCGGGCCATTTTCAGTGCCCCACACACCCTTTTCATCCCCTTTTTCCACTACGGTCCGTGCATATCTCATGTTCCACTCCATCTACGTCCCTCATGTCAACTACGGCCGGGCCCGTTAGTGTAACACCCCAAAAACCTTTTCTTCATGAATTCCCACTAAACAGCATCTGACGACTCCGGCCCACATTTTGATCAACGTAGAGGGTGAGCCACAACTCACCGGTGTCCAGTAAATCCTCTCCAAAGGGGGGTTGCCCCCACCGCTACCGAACACCATCGCAAGCTCACTGAAGCGCCTCAAGAAACTGGGGCCAACAACCATGACTGCGGTGAGGGGTTCTTCTAACGCCATAATGGTACGATTCGTGGTCAGGTACCTCTGCATAACTTTCCCCTGAGGAGTTCAGGTACTAATTTGAACCAGTAGACGGAAACCCTTCGGGTCGGGTACCTACTGTTTAGGTTGTACACGGGCGCTCGGGTACAAAATATTTCTAAACCCAGTAGACGTGTACCCTTCGGGGTCAGGACCTACGCTTAGGTTGAACAGCGGGGCGTTCTGGTACTACGCACAAAGCCAGTAGACGGTCCCCTTCGGGGGCGGGAAAACCTACTGTTTAGGGTGGTACAGCGAGGCGCTCGGGAATACTTTACTAAACCATAAAACGGTACCCTTTCGGTGGTCGGGTACCTATCTTGGGTTGTACCGTGAGCCCCCAGGCTCTTACTGCTTAACCCGGGCCAGCACCCCCACTTTGGGTTTGATGACGCACCCATGGTCTGCCGGCCGGCGGGTTAACAATTTAACCCTATTTGGCAGGGGGCCCAAAACAGTCCTAAAAAAGGAAAAAGGAAATGATGAGCTACTCAAGTCCCAATTGACTCCCTTTTTAGCAAGCCGCTAACCAGACTGAGAGTCGAATATCAAAATGAATTTTTTAGATGCCACAGAATTTGGTTAACACAAGCCATCCGATGTTATCCTGACGCCAAATGACTTCGATAAAACATGCCCTGCCCATGCACTCTGCCCCCGGGGCCCGACTCATGGAACCCGTGTTCATCAAGAAATCAAAACCCTTTCACGAGCCTTTTCCTCCTAGGGGGAGGGACATGGGCACGGGGGGCGTCCCCCAGTTACTGAAAACAAACACAAGCCCCACTCCACAAAGGGGGCAGTAAAAACAACAGCAAGAAATCGACCATACACAACTCCCTTATCATAAAATCTTTGAAAAGGGGGCCCAAGAAGCAAAATCACCACCCATCTAGAAACCCTAGTTACACAACCCCCGGGGACATGGGTTTAAACAGGTCGCCCTGTCTGTCTTAAATATTGGATCACACACAAGGGGCCAATGCCAAAGACAAAAAGAAAGCAAAGTAATATAACAACTTTGCAAGACCTCGATAGTTGACCATGGCGTAATACGCACAAAATGCGTGCTAAAGGAATAAAAGGGAAAAGTCGGGGCGTGGATCTATAAATTTCCTCATAACAAACACAGAAGTAGTAGTCAACAAGTAAAGTCCCAGGCACTCGGGGGAAAAAATCGTTCCCAAGGCACAATACCCCTCCCATCTTTTTTCTTCATCCCCATATCTGACAAGACAAGGTGTCGCCACAGCACCGGTCTTCCTTTGCAGATGACACCCAATCGCATGACAGGTCTTCCATTGCAAAAGCAAGGGTCCAGGCGGACATCAACCAAACTTTTATGGCTGCAGAAAAAAAATATGAATTCAACGGAAAAATTTTTTAATTCTCAATATGGTAAACACAAAAATTTAAACTTCATCAGATAAAAAACAAATTCGGCCACAAAATAAGCGAAACACCAAC
>NC_069471.1:408924-427126 GCF_026875155.1 Cherax quadricarinatus
CACATTGCAAAAACTAAAAAAACTAGATTTAGTCCTTAGCCATAATACCAAATTAAACCTCATAATTTGTAATTTTTTCAAATTAAGATTTAAACAAAGTCTGCCCAAAATGCCTAGCCATGCTAGGTGTTCTAGGGGTTTACACTCTGTAATCATTATTTTACTACATGTAAACCACACAAAAAACCAAAAATTCTGTAAACTTAGCATTGTAATCCGTATAGAGAATAAACTTTGAATTGAATACTTCAGATGGTGTTCCACTGAAAGTGTATATTTGTTTGTTCACCTGTACTGCTACTAGGGCAGTTCATTTAGAAGTGGCACAGGACTTGTCTGCAGAACAGTTTATACAGCTGTTTCGAAAATTTGCAGCTTGGAGATCCTGTCCGAGATTGATGATTTCGGATAATGCCACTAACTTTATAGCATGTGTGACCATGGTGTAATAGCGCACAAAAGCGTGCTAAAGGAATAACAGGAAAAGTTGGTCGATGGATCTATAATTTCCTCACTAACAGAACACAAAGAGTAGTAGTCAACAGAGTAAAGTCTGAGGCAGCTACGGTGAAAAGCTCTGTTCCACAAGGCACAGTACTCGCTCCCATCTTGTTCCTCATCCTCATATCTGACATAGACAGAGATGTCAGCCACAGCACCGTGTCTTCCTTTGCAGATGACACCTGAATATGCATGACAGTGTCTTCCATTGCAGACACTGCAAGGCTCCAGGCGGACATCTACCAAATCTTTCAGTGGGCTGCAGAAAACAATATGAAGTTCAACGAAGAGAAATTTCAATTACTCAGATATGGTAAACATGAGGAAATTAAATCTTCATCAGAGTACAAAACAAATTCTGGCCAAAAAATAGAGCAAAACACCAATGTCAAAGACCTGGGAGTGATCATGTCGGAGGATCTCACCTTCAAGAACCATAACAATGTATCAATTGCATCTGCTAGAAAAATGACAGGATGGATAATGAGAACCTTCAAAACTATGGATGCCATGCCCATGAGGACACTCTTCAGGTTACTTGTTCTATCTAGGCTGGAATATTGCTGCACACTAACAGCACCTTTCAAGGCAGGTGAAATTGCTGACCTAGAAAATGTACAGAGAACGCATAACGGAGATAAAACACCTCAATTACTGGGAGCACTTGAGATTCCTGAACCTGTATTCCCTGGAATGCAGGCGGGAGAGATACATGGTTATATACACCTGGAAAATCCTAGAGGGACTAGTACCGAACTTGCATACGAAAATCACTCACTATGGAAGCAAAAGACTTGGCAGACGATGCAACATCCCCCCAATGAAAAGCAGGGGTGTCACTAGCACGTTAAGAGACCATACAATAAGTGCCAGGGGCCCGAGACTGTTCAACTGCCTCCCAGCATACATAAGGGGGATTACCAATAGACCCCTGGCAGTCTTCAAGCTGGCACTGGACAAGCACCTAAAGTCGGTACCTGACCAGCCGGGCTGTGGCTCGTATGTTGTTTTGTGTGCAGCCAGCAGTAACACCCTGGTTGATCAGGCTCTGATCCACCAGGAGGCCTGGTCACAGACCGGACCACGGGGGCGTTGACCCCCGGAACTCTCTCCAGGCTGATCCAGGCCAGGTGCTCAACATTTGATTGAGTTAAATAAAAGTAACAATGTTCAATCTTTGTTAACCCAGCGACAGTGTACCTGGAAATTTATTACTCCTAGAGCCTCTTGGCAGGGGGGGCTGTACGAAAAACTGATAGGCACAGTGAACAGGCGCCTTCGTAAAGTACTACACCAGAAGACAATTAATTTGGAAGAATTCCGTGCAGTGTTAGTTGAGGCAGAACATCGTGTAAGTAATAGGCTTCTCTCATATATGAGTGATACACCTTATACAGATGTATTAACACCTCACCTAATATGTGGAAGGAAATTGGAAGCTGCCCCTGTCTATAGAGATAATCCAGAAGAAAGTGATGAAGATTACAATGATGCGGCAGTGTTGTGCAATAAATTTAAAATGTTAAATAAAGTAATCGATCATTGGTCTAATGTGTGGCATAAGGAATATCTTCTTACACTACATGAACACTTTTATGCTGCGACAGAGGCAGTAAATCGACAGACCATTCAACCAGGTGACATTGTGTTAATTGACACTGAACAACATCGAGCATTGTGGCCTCTGGGCAAAGTATTGACACTGTACCCAGATGCACAAGGTGTTGTCAGGAATGTCAAAGTGTTGTGTCATGGCCAGGAAAGTTTATGCACAATTAATAAATTGATTCATTTGGAATTAAATGGTGTTCAATCAAATGTAAATGAAAATCTGAGGGAAAGTGACACGAGTGATATGGAAGATAACACTGACCAAGTGATGCTGGAAGATGAAATCGTAGTAAGACCTACTAGGAGAACAGCCACTCAAGCCAGAACTGGCTGGAATCGTCTGCTAAAGGAAGGATTAATTTGAGTCGTTTAGCAACGAACTCCGGCTGGCTGCAGTGTGGAAAATACTGTATATTTTCGGAAAATACGGTAATTTATTGGTAAATAGATTGCCTATATTGTATTTAATAAAAATTTATGTCATGGAAAATGGGAATTTTCTGCACCTGCACAGAAGGACAGTCGCCATTGTTGGTTTTGAATTGCGAGTAACAGACATTAGTAATGGGAAGAATTTTTCGTGCTCTAGAGGTAAAATTTGGCTGACACTTTCAAATAAGAGGCGAAATTGTTGGATGCGCATTCCTGCATAATTTGAGTATCAGGCGACTGGACAGGACAACTCCAGGAACCTCAGATTAGCTGTTTAATTTATGTTTAATTTCTGGCCAGTAAACTTTTCATAAATGTAAGCAAAACGGGGGGTCCTGTACATGACACATTAATCTCCAGTCAAATTGGTGAGTGATATTAAGATATATTTTCCTTCTGTTATGTAATTGTGTATATATATAACCATTTATTATTTTTAATATACAGTCCACAAATTTATATATTTACTAGAATTCCTGATGATGTATCTTTTATTTATAATTAAACGCTAAATAACAGGGATATCTTGCTACTCCTACTTACACTTTGGTCACACTTCACAGACACGCACATGCATATATATATACATACATCTAGGTTTTTCTCCTTTTTCTAAATAGCTCTTGTTCTTCTTTATTTCTTCTATTGTCCATGGGGAAGTGGAAAAGAATCTTTCCTCCGTAAGCCATGCGTGTCGTATGAGGCGACTAAAATGCCGGGAGGAATGGGCTAGTAACCCCTTCTCCTGTAGACACTTACTAAAAAAGAGAAGAAGAAAAACTTTATAAAATGGGATGCCTTTAAATGTTCGTGGATGTGAGTGCGGTTGATGGACAGAAACTGATGATGGTGATGTTTTTGAGATGAAAAGAAGTTCGGATGTCCTGGCCATAAGCGAAACAAAGCTGGGATGGGGTGTACGAGAGTTTCAGTGGGGGAAATAAATGGTGATTTAAAAAATCTGAGTAATCTGGAGAAGAGTTAGAGCAAAGGAAGGGATAGCAGTATGTTAAAATGATCAGTTATGGAAGGAGGAAAAGTGAATATGAATTTAATTCAGAATTATGGGTGTAAAGTAAAGGGTTGGTGCGAGAAGTGGGGTCTATTAATGCGTGTATGATCTGGAGAAGAGAGGAATGGATTGCAGAGGAAGGAGAGCGAGATGTTGGGAGATGTTAAGTGAATGTATAGGACGGCCTCTTGAACCAAGTGAGAGAGTAATTGTGCGTAGGGGCACCTGAATGCTAAAGTAGGAGGAGAAACTTTTAGAAGTGGGTTGTGGTAGGTAAGTTTGGCGGTGCCAGGTGTATATGATAATGGGAGCCCTTTGATTGAACTTATGTTTAGAAAGGGGTTAAGTTATAGGTATACATATTTTAAGAAAACAAAAGTGGATAAATAAGTATACAAGATATGATGTAGGGCGAAATGACAGTAGTTTGTTGGATTATGTATTGGTAGATTTAAAAGCATGTTGGACGTAGACTCAGGATGTACATGTTATAGAGGGGCCACAGATATATCAGATACACGTTCTAGTTGTAGCTACACTGAGAGTAAAAGGTAGATGGGGGGATACAAGGAGAATAGAAGATCAGGGAAGAGAGAGGTGGGAAAGGTTTATAAACTAAAAGAGGAGGCAGTTCAGGCGGGGTTGAAGATATATCAGCTATGGTGGATAGGATGGGCTTAATGACGAGATAGGCAATGGGGGTCGAGAAGGTATGGGTAGAGTTTAAATATGTAGTGTTAGAGTGTTCAGCAGAGTTTGTGGTACAGGACAATGGTGGCGGCGATGGAGAGGAGTGCGATTGGTGAATGATGATGGAAAGAGAGTAGTATGGGAGAAAAAGTTAGCTTATGAGTAGCTTTTGAGTTTTTACAAGTAGAAGTGATGCAAGGAGGGAATGAGTATATGGAGAAAAGAGAGAGGGTAAGAGGAGTGGGAAGCAATGTAAAAAGAGAGCAAATGAGAGAGTGGGTGAGATGTTATCAACAAATTTTGTTGAAAATAAGGAAAAAGTTTTGGAGTGAGATAACAAGTTTAGAAAGCTAGAGAACAAATGGATTTGTCAGTTAAAAATAGGAGAGGAGAGCTATTAAATGGAGAGTTAGAGGTATTGGGAAGATGGAGGAGTATATTTTTGAGGAATTGTTAAATGTTGATGAAGATAGAGGGAAGCTGTGATTTACGTGGTATAGGGGCAAGGAGGAATAACATCTTGTGGAGTGAGGAAGAGCAATTGTGAGTGTGGGGGAAAGTTCGTGAGGCAGTAGGTAAAATGAAAGGGGGTAGGTAAGGCAGCCGGAGGATTGAATGGGATAAGATTGAAATGTTTAAAGAACAGGTGGGGATATAGTTTTAGTGTGGTTGGTGTGTGCATTATTTAATAAATGTATGGAAGAGGGTAAGGTACCTAGGGATTGCAGAAGAGCATGCATAGTTCCTTTGTACAAAGGAAAAAGGGGATAAACGAGAGTGCAAAAATTATAGGGGGATAAGTCTGGTGGTTCTAATAACTGGTAAAGTGTATGGTTAGAGTTATTATTGAAAGAATTAAGAGTAAGACGGAAGAATAGGTAGCAGATGAACAAGGAGGATTTAGGATAGGTAGGGGGTGTGAGGACCTGGTGTTTACCGTGAAAACATATAAGTGAACAGTATTAGATAAGCTAACGAGGTCATTACCCCTGGGCATTTATGGAGTTGGGAAAAAGGCACCGTATGACAGGGGGGATAGGGGGGCAATGTGGGCAGATGATGCAAGTGTATGGTGTAGGAGGTAGGTACTGAAAGCAATGAAGTGAAGGAGTATTTTACGAGGATAGTGAGGCTCAAGTTAGAGTTTGTAGGAAGAGGGAATTTATTTCCCAGTAAAAAGTAGGCCTTAGACAAGGATGTGTGATGTCACCGTTGGTTGTTTAATATATTTATTAGATGGGGTTGTAAGAGAAGTAAATGTCGAGGGTTCTTGTCAAGAGGCGTGGAGTTTTTAAAAGAGATAAAGAATACACAAAAAGTGGGAGTTGTCACAAGCTGCTCTTTTCTGATGACACTGTGCCTTGGGAGATTCTCGATAGAAGTTGCAGAGATGGGTGGATGAATTTGGTAGGGTGTGCAAAAGAAGAAAATTAAAGGTGGAATACAGGAAAGAGACAGGTTTTGAGGATAACCAAAAGATTAGGTGATGAAAGATTGAATTCAGATTGGGAGGGAGGAGAGTATGGAGGAGGATTGAATGTATTCGATATTTGGTGAGTGGAAGTCTTGTCCAGCGGATGGGGTCTATGAAAGATGTCAGGTGAATCTTTGAATTGATGAAAGGAAAGAGAGTGAGGTGGTGCATTAGGAGTCTGTGGAGACAAGAACTTTGTCCTTGGAGGCAAAGAGGGGAATGTATGAGAGTATAGTTTTACCAACGCTCTTATATGGGTTGTGAAGAGGGAGTGATGAATGTTGCCGCGAGGAGAAGGCTGGAGGCCGTGGAGATGTCATGTTGAGGGCAATGTGTGGTGTGAATATAATGCAGAGAAATCGTATTTTGGAAAGTTAGGAGAGGTGCGGGTATTACCAAAACTGTTGTCAGATGGTGAGGAAGGGTCGTTGTGAGGTGGTTCGGACGTGTAGAGAGAATGGTGCGAAACAGAATGACTTCCAGGTGTGTAATCAGTCTGTAGTGGAAGGAAGGCCGGGTTAGGGGTTGGCCTAGGAAAGTTGGAGAGAGGGGGGTTGGTAAAGGAGGTTTTGTTGCGTGCGAAGGGGTTTTGGACTACAGCAGGTATTGCATGAGCGTGTTTGATAGGAGGTGATGGAGAACAAATGGTTTTTAATACTTGAGTGCTGTTGGATGTAGAGCAAACAGTAACATTTTTGAGGGGATCAGGGAAACGGCAGGGCCGGACTTGAGTCTGGGATGGGAAGTACGGTGCCCTGCACTTGAAGGATGGGTGTTATGTTGCTGTTTAAAACAACTGTAGTGTAAAGCACCCTTCTGGCAAGACAGTGATGGAGTGAATGATGGTGAAAGTTTTTCTTTTTCGGGCCACCCTGCCTTGGTGGGAATCGGCCAGTGTGATAATAAAAAAAAATAATAGGTCCAGAGCAAATTGTGGATATGTCAGTGGTAGGTGTCGAAGGGAGACATTTTTTGCGACCTAGGAGTCCCAAATTTATACTTGTGTAACTGATAAATAATAATTATCCTTGTTCATTTACTGTTATGTACATAATGATACATTCAGATAAATGCAATTTTCCACAGACTTCCTCAGTGCCACAATAGGTTCCACAACAGGCATAGGCTTCTCAGGGTTAGCCCCAAATCCTTCAAAATCTCTCTTCTACCCATTCTGGCCACAGCTTCCTCCAAGAAGAGTTCTAGGTCCTCTTAGTCACCCCCTCCCAAGCCTTATCTATGAGGTCTACACAACCTGAGGATACTAAAGTGATCTTTCCAAAACTCTCTTAGGGTCAATCGAGCGTCTGAGGTCACTTCAAAGCACTTTTGAAACATAGCTTTTATGTAGAGTTTTTTGAAGTTTGAAATGACCTGGTGGTCCATGGGCTGCAGGAGAGGAGCAGTATTAGGAGGCAAAAACCTCACTTTTATGAAGCTCAAGTCCCCCAAAATTCATTCTGGCAAGTCTGAAGGATGACCACGAGCACTGTCTAATACCAAGAGGCACTTAAGGATGACCACGAGCACTGTCTAATACCAAGAGGCACTTAAGGTCCGATTTATTTTCCAGGAGGTAATTTTTCAGTGGGGCCAAATGCATGGTGAAACCAGTCATAGAAAAAGTCCCTAGTGACCCATGCCTTACTGCTTTACCTCCACATCACACTCAAATTAGCCTTGACAACATTGTTTTTCATTGAACATCTGGAGTTTCTGAGTGTGTGGGGATAAAAAGTAGAGGCTACACTTTGCATATCCCCACGTGCATTGCTAGCAAACAGTAAGGTTAGCCTGTCTTTTCATAGGCTTATGGTCTGGGGTGCTTTTTCTCCTGTGTAATATAGGACTGTTTGGAATTCTTCTTCCAAAAACAAGGTCTGTGCATCACAATTAAAACACTTGTTAGGGTTTTCATCCTTCATCTCTATGTTTTAAAAAACTTCCTTGAATTCCTGCTCATATTTTCAGGACACTTTTGGCCCGACTGGCAGCCTCACCTTGCGTAATCACATATGCAGCCCACTACGATTCTTAAATCTCTCAACCAACCTTTGATGGCCTTAAATTCAACTCACATCCCCACTAGTTGCAGGCATTTTTCTTACATAATAACCGCCCATGCAACTGCCTTGCCTTTTCACCATATGGATTCGCTTGAGAGAGATGCTAACTTTGATATCTGTTTTTTTTTTGTTAATCCACACCATTAAAACAGTCTCTTGTGATCTGTTTCGAAAACTACTTGCACTTTTGCAAACCACAGCCTTCCTTGTGCCTTTCTGTTGGCCAAGATTAGTAGCGATGGTTGGATTAGGGTTTGTTATTACAATCTGCCAGGCTAGGAGACAGTTTTTTTTTTAGTTTAGTTTATTATGTTATTATGCACCCCCATACCCATCTGTGGGCGGTAGTCAAAGATTACTCGAGGTACATAATTGGTCAAGGGATGGACTCAAAGTTTTGATAGCTGGCAAGTTACAGAGGGTAATGACTCACAATTTACTCCAAAGGTAATGTACTCACAATTTTACAAGGTAAGGTCTCACATTTACAAAGTATGTACTCCAGGTAGGGTCGGTCACAATCATGACAAGTTACAATGTATTTTCAGATTACAGAGGTACATTAATGGGTCCAGGGACTGGGCCCCAAATGTTTTTTGATTGCTGAACTAGTTCAAAGCGTAAAGAGTCAACAAGTACAAAGGTTTTGAATTCGGTTTAGAATGGTTACTTACGTTTTATACATGGCTACAATCATGAACAAATTTTAGAGTAATGAGCCAAATTCAACACTTACCACACCCAGTCACAACTGTAATGTAGTTATTGGTGTAAAATTTGATTGTTGAGTCACACCACACACACACACACACCACACACACACACACACACACACACTCACACACACAACACACACAACACACACCACACTTTAGTTTAATATCTTTTGTTGCACCCCATACCCATCCTGTGGGCGGTAGTCAAAAGATTACAAAGGTACTAATGGGTCCAGTGACTGGACCCCAAAGTTATGTTAGCTGAACTAGTTACAAAGGTAATGAATCCAGGTAGATCTGGTCACAATCATGGCAAGTTAACAGAGGTTAAGAATCAGCCTCACTCCCTATACATGGTTTTCAGTCATGACTCAAATTACAAATGTAATGACCCACTGATAAGTCCACACTGGTCACAATTGTAATGAGGTTATAAATACAAATATTATAGTGGTCATACACCCACAATAGCGCGCGCGCACACACTACACTAACGAGGGCGACACGCACGGACATGTGCACACAAGAGACAAATATATGCATACACACAAGGACGCACACCACACTCACAACCAACACAAACACACACCAACCACCCACATCACTCCCACCACTCACACAACCCACACACAGACACCCACAAAGCTCACACACACCCAACATGCACACTCACACTGATACAACACTTGAACACACACACACACACACTCACACACACACACACACACACCACACACCCTCACACACACCCACACACACACCCTCACACACCCACACACACACACACACACACAACCACACTCACACAACACAAACACACACACACACCACACACACACACATGCCACACAAGTGGTATGTTTATTTACAGCTAGCAAAGTCAGGGTATTTCTCCAGAATAAGTCTGCAATTATACCACTGTGGAATTAAAAACTGTGCCATTTCTTGATCCATTTCTGTGTTGTTTCTAAATCATTATTTTGATGCACAATCAGTACATTAATGACGCAAGGTTGTGACAATAGTCCATCTGGCAAAAGTTTACATTTCGTTTGGTTACATAAGGTGGTGGTGATTTAACCTGCCCAATGATACTTGTAACCCAGTCGGTGCAGAGGCTAGTAAGTTGTGACATCCAAGAGTCTGCTTATCTTGTTGGATGCTCCATAGACATGTGGCTCCTCCTGCCTGATTGGAATGATGATAGATGGGATGACTTTGTGTCAATCTCCCTAAGTCGTAAGTCAATAAGTTCATTTGAAGTTCTTTTCGTATTTGTATTTGTTCTCAAACTGCTACTGACACACCCCAGATTGTTATCTACCCACTCTTTTGAAAGCATACAGCTTTAGCCAATTTACAGTTGTATTCATGCATCTGAGACCAATGTGAGATTATGGAATCCACAGGCATATGTGCATCTGGACTCCACTGTCCACATTTACATATCTATGTCTGGATTCTGGACAAAGCATGCCACAATTTATCTTAATGAGTTGGGGCATTTATGGATGACAGAGATTCAGTTACACATTATAGTGTCACCTTGATTACAGGACATATGAGGGCAAGGAGTTATGGCATACAGTTCTGTTTGCAAGGGTTAGTGGCGTTATTGATGCATGCTCCAATTTCTTTATGAGAGCCTCACTCTGTTGTGACAACAGCTGACCTACCAGCTGCACCAGTGGACTGTGTGACAGAACCATCGACGTAATAATTTGTGAGATAGAGTGTTCTGAGTGACTAAGTTACAAATACAGCTTAATGCTATCATGGTTTGGCTTCAAGGACGAAGCTTTGGGTTGTGGATTTAAGAAGAGGTTTCTTGGTGGGGAGTAATGGAGGCATGGTAGTTGGAATGGGGTAATATCATGGAGCAGGGAAATTGTCTCTGTTGTCTAACTTGATATAGATAATGTATCTAGATTCATTGCGGAGGTCGGTTCCCAGTTTTTTCGATCATTGCGAGGATTGTTCACCAGTGCTGAGGAAAGTTTGGAGGGCTTTCTGTGCAGGGGTTGAATGGGCTTAATTTCTAGCCTAAGCATATTGACCCAATATGGATAGTTCTTTCAGTAATACACGGATATCTTAATGCTTGGAATATTAAGTTCTTTACCGCATATTTAAAATTTTGGCAGTACGTGGGCATCCTAAGACGATCCTCAGTGCTTCGTTTTGCAGGTTTTTCAGCCTCCAAGATTCCAGTCAGACACGAGTGCAAGTAGTGGCGCAGTCTTAATCAACCAATGTTCTAATTTAAGCAAGATACATCATTTTCACAATTTTAACATTCAGCCACACCATAACTGGGATGGAAAACCTGCCACAACCTCTAAGTGCTTCAGACTTTCTTTGTATTGGTGACAAAGTCTCGTTACAACAGGTCCATACCAAGTAGTGGAACTCAAAGCCTAGATACTGTATCTGTACATATTCTAGAAGAGGGACCCATCATGCAACTGGATCTGATGAACTGTGCATCTCTGTCGAGGAGGACGCCCATGTTAGATATCAGGTTTTATCCCCTGAGGGTTATGAACCCCAGGGTCCCTGACACGTGGCTAGTACATGATTAAGAATGTTTTGGGTTGTTGGAGAATCCGGTAGTGTGAATCATTATGTCATCAGCCAATAACTAACCATAAATGTTGGGGATGTCTAGGCATGGCATTACGTATAAGGCAATAATCAAAATGTTGAAAAAGGGGGGACCTAAACCAAACCTTCTCCCTGTGGGGGTTCCTAATTCAAAATCTTTAGTTACACTTCTATGTCCCTTGGGAAACAACACAGACGACTTTCTGTTGGACAGGTAACCTTTAATCCAGCGGAGAAGCCATCCTTCAACCAGATCCATTTCTGGCAAGTTCACTAATGTTACAGGTGCGGTTTGTTGGCTACTTCAAAGTGGAAATTTAAGGTCAAGGAACGTAGTGTATGGCTGTCAGTGTGCAGAGTGAGAAAGGTGGTAATGCAATGATGCACACTCCTTCCCATGCATGAAAGCCATGCAAACCATGGTGGGTAGCAATTCCTTATTTCTGTGCATATGACGATTAAGATTCATCCTTTAGAATGTTTTAACAAGCAGCTAGTAATTGACATTGCGGCGAAATGAGTTTTGTTGATTGGGTTCGGAATGGGAATAACGAAGGCTATTGTCCCAGGATTTAGGGAGCTCCCAGTGACAATTAACTCATGTTATATAATTCAGTTAAAAGGATTACCTGGTACAGACACAGCAATCTGAGTATGTTGTAGTAAATACCAATCCTCACAGCGACAGTGGAGTTGCCCTTAGTTTGGCTGCATCATGTTCATATAGTAGTGAAAGAAATGTGGCAGTATCTGCTTTGCTGAGCATAAAGCAACACAAGGTTCTCTCCCTTGCTTCATATTTGTTTTTTCCATTAATTTCGCCCTGTGTGGTTACTGGGAAGATTGTCTTAGCTAGATGTAGCAGCCCAATCTCTAATCTCTTTCGCCCTATGCAAGGGCATGAGGGGTGCGCGATCTGTCAGTCTTCTGTTACCCTTAAATTGTTCTAAATTTTTCATGTCCTCCATAGCCGGCTAAGTGGGGTGTGAGTCATTGAGACCATTGACAAATTGTACCCAGTTGTTTGCCGGCAGCTCTGTCAGACGCTCTTGGTCAGCAGGCAAGGGCAGTGGAAGGGTCTAAGCATTTCAGGGGCTACGACTGGTTTCTGTAGGATTATGGCCTAGTCTGCGAGCAGTTACGTTTCGTGTTCGAAGTTTAGAATCATTGTAATAGGTATGAATTTTTTTTTAAGACTTATGATTATTATGTGAAGTTCATTTGGATTTAGAGTGTAGGAGGTTTAGAGGCGTGCTCTAAGAAGTCTGAATACTGCTACATGGTCATTGTTTAAAAGTCTCGACAGAGGTACACTCAGGAGGAATTATACCAGTCGTCAAATGTGCAACTTAGTCATCATGTTGATCAGGGGAAAATTTAAGTGTTTTCTGTTTGAATATTCCCACCAGGAGAATAGTATTACCAATTATCTAGAGAGGTTCAGCATTGGGGGAAATGATTCAGACACTATTTCTGCATACAATGGAAGACTCACAGCTGGCAGCAGTAATGTTGAGCCCCAGGCACGGATCAAGGACACCTCCATAGATTTGTGTGGGGTTCAAGGTCACCTACAATTTGCACATTTCATGATGTTTAAGAGTGACAACAGTTGATGGCTCATTACGATTACCAAATGAGGAGTTTCCAATGCTTTTGTGTCTTGCATTATAATCACCAATAATGAGAGTAGGTTCAGACTGAGCACAAGTTGGGAGCTCCAAGTAATTTAAAATTATCAGCAGGGGAGGAGCGTTAACAACGTTAAATATGTTGAGAGCTGAGTTCCCAATATAAATCCTAACACCGTGATACTGTGGCCCCTCTGTTTTCTTATGTGCAAGAAGTTGATGGGGAAGTGATTTTTTAATATATAGAACACAAGAATTAGTAGATTTGAGGTTATATGCAACAAACGATGGCAATTTAGGGGGTTGGGTTTTTTTCAGGGACTCTCTGCAACTCTTGTAGACACACAAGATCAATGGATTCAGTGGTACTTTATGATGAGTGTCAGAAAATCTTTTTCTAAGTAATGCAATGTTCCAGCTTAAAATGGATAGTTTATACGAGTTTGGGATAGTATTCAATTTCTCAGCAAAATGAAAAAACTTACTAAATAACAGACATAATCAATATCATCAGTATTATCCTTATCCATGAGTTACCCTAAGTGCATTCCATTAGTGAGACCTCTCTTGGGTGTCTTTGTATACAGAGGTCACTGACGCTCTTTGTCCTTGATATGTATGGAAGGTACTCTATTCCTCGCCACTCACTCTCGCTTTATTTCACTCATCACTATCATCACATTGTATCACTTCCCTATCTTATGACCAGTGATTCATACCCATTATCAACTACCGGGTCATATCCACACTCAGATTATCATTTCTTTACACTCTTCAGGTTGACTATCAAGATGGTCTTTTCATGCCCTTTTATCTTCACTTGTTGTAAAACCACTATCAGATTCTTATGTTTTTTGTAATTATTAACACCAACAGAAATCATCAGTTTGTTCTCATCACCACACTCATTTTCATAATGGCTGACAATTGTGGGTTGATGTATCATTTGCAACCTCTGTAAGTTTTTCCTCGTGGTGTCTAGTTGTTGTTTTAAACACATTGTTGCTTCTCCAGTTACTGTATGCGCAGCTGCATGTTGTGTACCTCCACCCCAGCCAAGGACTAGGCGTCATCTGGAGTATGAAGTCCCGATCAGCTGAGTCAGGTGGCTGGACTGACAGCTGACTCAGCCTGACAGATGGTGTCAAACACCTTTAGTTTTTATAAAGCTGTCTTCCTCCTCGGTAAAATGCATCACTAAGGTGAACTGGAAATGGGTTTAATTTCCGTTTTGATAGGATTGTCCGTCACTCTAAGTCTATCTTTGGACTACCGTGGAGGTAACACCTTGAATATCAGTATAAGGAGTCTGAAAAGTTTACTCAACACATTGAAAGTAGTTCATGTCTTTATGCGTCATCCAAAGATTCATTAATTTAATGTTGGTTGCATCCGAGTGGTCAAGTATTTCACCAAGGTCAATGTAGTTCTTCATCATAGTCTATAGTTAGAGGTGTCAATTAAAGCACACTTTATCATTCTTCAGTTGTTTGTATCAAGTTCGTGCGGAAAACTAAGTCAAAGTTGTTAGGCAGTGTTATCGAATTTTCTTCGGTAATATTTCTTAAGGCTGTTGATATGATTAAAGCTTAAGGTTTTCCCATTGACTTCTATGAGGTAGTCAACTTTCCCACAAATTTTTATTACTTTATATGGACCTTTCCATGCTACTAATAATTTATTTGACTTGTTAGGTAAAAAGTACAAGAACTTCATACCTACTTTAAACTTCCTGCTTTTGAACAAATAGGTTTTTGCTAATGGTCCATTGACAAACTTAATGTTTTTTGGAACTATGTCAGAGGTCTCCTCAAGTTTGGATCTAGGTCAAGGAGGGAAAATGGTAAGAAGACTGAACCTTCGCATTTACATCATTAGTCCATAAGTCATGAGGATGGCAATGGGCCTATGGCCTGTCTACCTAGAGAAGTTCAAAAGGTGAAAAACCCAAAGAGTCACTGGGAAACTTCCCCATGGCAAAAACCAAAGCACAGGGTCGTGTAACGAGTGCCATCTTAGGTTAAGGGAGCAAAGTTTCTTAAAATGGGACTTGTGAATCGAATGATGGCATCTCAATCTCCCATTACAGCTGGGATGATAGGGTGTGGTGAAGAGAGGCTTCACTCCCCGAAGTTGGTATAGAGGTTGCATTAAGTCAGTGTGAAATTGTTGTCCCACGGTCAAGACAAAATTTCTCTAGGATGCCCACTCTGGAGGAGATGGCAAAAGGGCTTCGCCCTCTGTAGTAGTTATGGTCTTCAATGGGATCGGCTCTTCGGGAAACTCGAAGCATAATCAATACTAATGTTAAGATAATCTATGTCCCCCAGTTGAAAGTGGTGGATAAAGGACCAAACGATTGTCAATTGCTACTCTTTCAGAAAAGGTACTGTTAAAGACTGGGCACTTTGCCATTGGTACTAGCCTGGTACTCGGGAGGATGACCAGTTGGCAAACCTTTACACTATCTCACAAAAGGTAAGTGGAAATCTGAGGACTTTTTGGCCACATAAAGTAGGTTTCTCCTAATTTTTATTGAAGGTTTACGATGCGAGAATTGTCCGGCACTGGGCTGTTCATGAAGGCCCCAATTTTTTTAGAACAGTTCTCTCTGCATTTATTGGAACAACTAAGGTAGTATATCTTATCAATCTGAAAGTTAATTTGATTACAGACTTGTACAAGAGTTCTTTTATATTTTTCAATTTTTTTATGATATGTTTTTCCTTGGGATAACTTGTTTTTGTTGAGCGGCATTATGGCAATTCTGAAGAGATGGGCATATTTACGTGTAATTGTACCATAGGAGTCCTTCGGATATGTCTTAAGGCTTAATGTATCGGGTAAATCTAAGGATGGACATTAGGGGATAGCTTTGGCTTTCTGAGTGCTGAGCGAGTCATGTCATTTATGGGATTGGTGGTGATATCTTCACTGTCAGCGTTTAAAGGGTGATCGGTGTTTCGTCAGCCTCGAGGTCTTGTGGTTGCATCCCTGGTGGGGTTGCCCTCTGATTCGCTCGTGACTGTGGAGCCTGTGGTTCAGGTTCGTGAGAAGTCTCTCGACGAGACACTGGTTGAGGTGCAGGTTTCTCCTGGGCCTGCGGGGGGGTGGTTTGGGCTAAACGATGTTGGTTGTTGGATAAGGGGTATGGTCAGTGGGGGGGTGGGGGTGTTTTTTGGTGTGGTTTTGGGGTGGGGGTTTTGGGGTTTTTGGGGGGGGTGCATTTGGTGGGGGGGGGGGCGTTTGTTGGGTTGGGGGGGGGGGGTTTTTTGGGTTTTGTTTTGAGGTTTGGGGGTGGGTGGTGGTGGGGGGGGTTGGGTTTGGGGCGGGGGTTGGGTGGTGGGTTTGGTTTTTGGGTTTGGGGTCTTGCTTCGGGGGGGGGTGGGAGGGGTGGGGGGGGGGGGGGTTGGGGGGGGGGGTTGGGGTGAGTGGTTTGGGGTGGGGTTGTTAATGGGGGGTTGGGGGTTTTGTTTGGGGGAGTCTTGGTTGGTGGGTTTGGGTTTTTTCTTTGGGGGTTTTTGGGGGGGGTATGGGCTTTTTATTTATGGTAGGTTTTTTTTTAATTATTTTAAATAAAATTATTAAAATTTTTTCATTAATTTTTTTTTGACAAATAACAAATAACCAAACTATGTCACCAAAATGCCATCACACCATTAATAAAAAAAAAAAAATATACCGAAAAAATAAAAAAAAAGATAATAACTACCAACCTATGCGTAAACCTAAAAATAAAAAATCCAATAAAACATAAAAAACCCTAAACACAAATAAAATAATCTATAAAAATATGATAAACACCCACACCCCACAGAGCAAAAAAATTACAGCTATAGTTACACCCTTGACTCTCGTTCTCTCCCTCCCACACACATAAAAAAAAAAAAAATAAGAAAATTACAACAAAAAACCACATAAAAAAAAAAAAACGGAGTCAAGCCAAGGAAAAAAAAAAAAAAAACAAAAACCCCCCCCCACCCCCCCCCCCCCCAAAAAACACACAAAAACACAATACAAAAAACAAAAAAAAAACACTAAGACACAAAAAAAACCACACACAAACCAAAAAAAAAAACACCCGATAAAAAAAAATAACGGAGCCTAAACTAAAAAACACACACAACCTAGCCTCTACGACAGCATGGCTTACGGAGGAAAGATTCTTTTCCCATTCCCCTGGACAATAGAGAAATAAGAAGAAAACAAGAGCTATTGAGATAAAAAGGAGAAACACTAGATGTATGATGAATATACAGTGGACCCCCGGGTTTAACGATATATTTTTCACTCCAGAAGAATATGTTCAGGTGCAGTACTGACCGAATTTGTTCCCATAAGGAATATTGTGAAGTAGTTTAGTACATTTCAGACCCCATACATACACATACAAACACACTTACATAATTACACTTACACTAATTGGTCCGCTTTCGGAGGAGGTAATCGTTATGCGGGGGTGTCCCCCATGTATAGATGGCATGTAGGGTTGTCGGTGAAGTGTGGGACCAAAGTGTAAGTAGGAGTAAGCAAGATAATCCTGTTATCTAGGATTGTTATGAGGACAGAAAAAGAAACAGCAATTCACCATCATGCAAAAACAGATTACAGGTTTCTGTTTCACAGTCATCTGTCAGGACGTAGTACTTCCCTGGGTTGGTTGCTGTCTACCAACCTACTACTTTACATGAGTGAACGATTATAAATACGTTTGGACCGTTTATAGGGTTAAACTGTGTTTTACCCATAATAAATATTCCTGAGTGAAAGAAATAATCCTAAGAATGAAAAGCATATTTTCTTAACCCTCTGACTGTTTCAGGTCGTATATTGACGTATATACATGTTTTACTAAATCTAGCGGCTTGAAATCAAGCAGGAGAACAGCTGGACAGGCCCACATGTGAGAGAATGGTCTGTGTGGTAAGTGTGCACCATATAAAAAAATCCCTGCAGCACACAATGCATAATGAGAAAAAAAAACTTTTTTTTTTAATTAAAATGCTGACTTTGTGGTTCTATTTTTGTATAGTATTTATGGTGTATCTCCTTTTTCTTGGTCTCATTTGATAGGAATGGAAAACATGTATTATAGACAATAGAGTGATTTTTGATTGAGTTTTACTATGAAATGGAACCTTGAAATGGAGCTACAGATGGAGGGAAAATGTTTGATTTTTGCGATGTTCAAATGTATAACAATTTATGTCATTTTCCAATAAAATGTCCACGTAGCATTCTAATAGGCAGTCTTGAATGAGTTGGACATTTTACAATATGTACAATATTGCAGTAGTCTGATAACAGTAAATCTTCTATTTTTTCTTCGAATAAAATTCAAAATAATAAGCAAGAGTAATATCCACAGGGGCCTGGAAATGTGAATGCATGAACAAAAGTTAAATGTTATTTTTTAGAGCAGGAATGTCTTGCATTGTTCATTCTGGACCTATTTTGAAATTGTC